>JBBYHL010067197.1:19161-82994 GCA_038381835.1 Adansonia madagascariensis | reverse complement strand
ACTTCATGGTAGCTATTCGAGACTAGTTGGATGAGCGATTGGCCCGATGGTCTCCCTCTCCTTTGCATTATTATGCCTAATCCAAATCCCAATCATGTGATAACTCAAAGGCTCAACCATAACCAACCATCGTTTATTTTTAAGTCGAGCGCGCTGTGCCTTTTGGTTCGTTCAAAGTTTTAAAGGTGGGCACATAGTGACAACAAGCATTATGGAATGCAAATGTAACGTGTAGGGGTTTTAACAGAAATAAAATAGCATTTCATTCATGACAAGAGAAATGATACAATTTGGTTCACATTTAACAAAAAGGTGTGATGACAACCAAGTAACTTTTTAACGATTTAATGTATCCAACAATCATGAAATGAATATTTCATCTGATGCACCCCAAGATCTTTCTAGAATGATTAATATGTCTAATGCGAGCCAATTTTCTAAAGACCCTTAAGGTTATATCATGCTATTTTGCAATTGCCTTAAGTCATGTATTTATATCCCTATTCCCTTTAGACTCAAGTTAAGCTTGATTTGGTCAAGGTTTATTTTGATATAAGGTGAAGTTGAGCAAAATTTGATTTAACATGGCCAAGATTGAGTGAAATTCAACTGGAGTTTTCTTGATAGGTATTTAGATAGGATTTGCTTTGGTTTAGGTTTGGTCAATGCTAGTTGTTTTAATAAAGACACCCTTCCGATTTTTATCCTTTAGGCATAATATATCTTGATAAAGTCTTAATTGATTGGATTAAGAAAGCATTGCCATCCATTTTTTTTAGGATCAGTGCCTTCTCTAGGAAAGGCTTGTTTCATGACATAAGATACTTTTCAATTCAGGGTCCACATACCTTGGGTTTCTTTCTAGATTGAGAGGATCTTTTTGAGCATTAGTTTACCTTCATGAAATTGATAAGGGTAGATGTTTTTGTCATAGGCTCTGATCTTACTTCTTTGATACATTTGATCATGGTAAATAGCTTTCAATCACTTTTCTTCGATGGGATTTAACTGATCATCTTTGTTCCTGACCTACTCGAATTTTTCAAGTTTGACCTCTAGTAAGACTCTTAAAGAAAAGATCTCGACTTTGATAGGTAGGATGGCTTCTATCCTATAGACAAATGAAAAACAAGGTAGCACTTGCTAGGGCCTAAGCTAAAGTTCAATATGCATGGAGTGCGAAAGGCAGCTTTTCATGCTAATCTTTATAGGTCTTGGCCATTTTTTGACTATTCTCTAAGTGTTTATATTGGCTGCTTCGACTGCCTCATTCATGTTTTGACAATATGGCACCGAGTTATGATACTAGATTTTAAACTAGGAATGCTACTCATATCATATTATTTTTCAAGTTATGAGTGTTATTTATGATAATTTGTACAAGGAGCCCATATTAAAAGATGATGTTTCACTTTATAATGTTGTATATGACTACTTTTGTGACATTGGCATATGAGGCTGCCTCTACCCATTTAGTGAAGTAATTTATTGCCACTAAGATGAATCAGTGTCTGTTAGAGGCCCTAAGAGTGATGGGCCTAATCATATTAATGCCTCCATATAGAGAAAAGCCATGGTGCTATTATGATGTGAAGAGTGAAGGTGGAACGTTGAGCTTGTCTACATATATCTGACACTTGTAACATTTTTTAGCATAATTAATGCAACTTTTTGAGAGTAAACCAGTAGTAGCTCGATTTCATGACTTGTTTTGCCATTTAGTGCCCATTAGCATGTGTACTGTAGATCCCCTTATAAACTTTCTCTAGTATCCTTCTAGCTTTAGGATCATTGACGCATCTGAGTAATACTTGATCTTGACTTTTCTTATATAAGATTTCCTCATCTAGAATAAATCCTATTACCATTCTTCTAATGTTCTTTTGTTGTTCTCTATGGCATGCTTGAGGTATTGTTAATCCCTGATATAGCAAAGAATGTGCCATCTTATCTTCCTTGACATTTTGATAGTGTGGTAGAGTCATATAATACTTATTTGGATGGAAATGACATCCGATTCTTGACTAACTATGAACATGGATGACAAGGTCTATTTGGTTTTTTTCCTGAGGTAAATGCTGAAAGCTAATATCTTTGAATTCTTTTCTAAGTTGTGAGATCAGTTTCTTGTAATGAATTAATTTAGCATCACAAGCTTGCCACTCTTCTTTCAATTGGTAAATGATTAAGGTAGAGTCCTCAAAAACATGCTACGTCTTGAAATTTCTCTCGATAGCCGCTTGGAGCCCCATGACATATGCTTCAGACTCTACAATGTTGTTGGTGCAGTTAAAGTTTAATTTGACTATAAAAGGACAGTAACTTCCATCAGGCGAAATCAATATTACCTCGATTCTATGCCCCAGATATTTAATGTTCCATCAAAATAAATCTCTTAAGATTGGTCATGACTAGAGTTTTCTTCACCTTCAGTTATGCATATCAGGTTTTCATCTAGGAAATCAAAGTTTAATGGCTCATAATCACTTAGTGCTCGAGTTGCCAAAAAGTTTGCTATTATGCTACCCTTAATGGCTTTTTGGTTGACATAGACGATGTCATATTTAGAGCATAACACTTCCATTTGGCTAATATTCTTAATAGTATAGGGGGCTTCATATAGATATCTAATAGGGTCAAGCCTTGTAATTAGTCATATGGTGTGGTATAACATATACTACTAGAGTCTCCAAGTAGTCCAAGCCAGAGCGCATAAATTTTCCACTGCGGAGTAATTGTTCTCATACTTTGTGAACTTCTTACTTTGGTAGTAAATAGCTTGTTTTTTTTTTCTTGACTCATCATGTTGCCCGAGTACACAACCCATAGTTTGTTGAAGATTGATAGGTGGGGGATGAACTAGTTGTACTAGTACTAGCGAGTTTGATAGGTAGTGCTAGACTTTGTTAAAAGCTTTTTGACATGCTTTATTCCACTCCCTAAGATTTTGTTTACAGAGGAGCTAAAAGATCAAGTCACATTTATCAGTAAGCTGGGATATGAATCTAGAGATATAGTTTAGTCTCCCTAAAAAGCTTCTCACCTCCTTTTGGGTTCGAAAGGGTGGCATGTTTTGAATAGCCTTGACTTTATTTGGGTTGACTTTTATCCTTGTTGCATTGACAATAAAGCCTAACAACTTACCAGAGGTGATATTGAAGGTACATTTAGCAAGATTCAATTTTACCTGGAATTTTTGTAGCCGTTTGAAGAGCTTTTGAAGTTAGATACATGTTCATCTTCTTATGTTGATTTGGCGATCATATCATCCATGTAGACCTTAATCTCCTTGTGTGTTAAGTTATGGAATAGTGTCACCATGGTTCTTTGATAAGTTGCCTCGGGTATTTTTTAGCCTAAAAAGCATGACTTTATAGTAAAATATGCCTTACAGGGCTATAAAGGTAGTTTTTTTCCATATCTTTAGGCACCATTTTAATTTGATTATAACCTAAAAACTCATCCATCAAGGATGATAAAGATTTCCTAACTATATTGTCAACCAAAGTGTCGCTGTGGGGCAGTGGGAAATTATCTTTCAGACTGGCCTGGTTCAGATCCTGGTAATCAATGCACATTCGCACTTGTCTTTCTTAGGGATTGGGACAATGTTGGTAACCCATTCCAGATATTTGGCTACAGTAAGGAATCCTACCTCAAATTGTTTCTTGATTTCTTCTTTGATCTTAAGGAGCATTTTTGGTTTTATCTTCCTTAGTTTTTGCTAAATTAGACTGCATTTGAGTTTGAGGGGAGGTTTATTAGTTAGAGAGGTTGGACCAAAGCTACCTCTTCCTTCCAGCTTTGAGCGTATTGCTTTAAACTTTCGATTAGCTTTTTGTCTAAGTTCACGATGGAGAAACAATTAGGAACCCAATTTGACATGTGTTGTACTGGTTTAAAAAGGCTCTAGCTGGGTTAACCCATGATTGAATCTTGACATTATCAAGTTCAATATATCATCGGGCGGCCATCCTGATCAAATTATGTTGAAAACAATGGGTAAGGAGTTTTCATTATTTCTGTGCCCAACTATTTTCCTGAGGCACATCCAAATATGCATGGTGGGGTCAATAGTTTTGTTAAACTTTTAACTTGGGTATCTTGAACTTTAGAGGAATAACAAAGTTAGACACCATAGATAAAGATTCCATATCAATGGTTTCAAATTGGTCACTCCCCTTGATGGATTGAAGACTCTTCTCTAGAGGTTGATATTTGTCCACTTCGTCAGCAAACATTACAGGCTTTTGGACATTTGTCTTCTTTGGCTTGTAGTGATAGAGGGCTATAAGATCTATTAGAGAAATCCTTGTATTTGCTCTATGAAAATCAAGGACAAATTGATTAGTCACCTTGGGGTTCAGATATATCACTGATGGTACTGATAGAGCTAGTGCCATTTCTTGCTATTACTCTTGATGGGTTTCTTCCTGGGTAGCTTTAGTATTACCGTGGGTCGATTTTCCATATTAGTTGGCTTTTTTTTTGTATCCACAGTATTAGCCTGCTCCTTTTCTTTTATGGAAGCTGTCACTAATTCCTTGAGCTTTGTGCTTACATTTCATCTTACTGAGGAAGCATTTGGTCTTGAGATTTATTGTATATCAACTCGAGTCACTCGATACGTTCTTAGTGATCTTTTTCCATGATCTGTTTGCTATGGCGAGTATTGTAGTAGTGTACAATTTTTAGTTCCGTGCTCCTTGTTCAAAATCCCTTGCACTTTTATGACCATTCTTGTATTAGACTTTTTATTTTAAATGTGTTTATTATTGATTGCTTATATGAGATGATGATGAGTATAGTGTCATGACAATAAGTGATTATTCATATGGATGCATAAATAAGACAATAGAATGAATTAAAATATAGAAATGCAATAGAGACACTGGCTTGTATAACAGTTTCACCAATAACATCTTTCATAAAGCAATAAATAGAGTTTTGACATTATTGCATCTAAAAATATCTGACACATTACATTGTTTAATTACTTGTTTTAAGAAACTTAACAACCATTATTCATGGTCCATAATGGGTATGATGTCTCATCTCCAAGATCGGGCCATCTCAATCATATCATCTGGCTTTAATTGGGTTGCCTAAATTTGCTTGATCAAGTGGCGATGATGTTCTTGATTACTTAAGCATGCTTGCTCAACCATTTCTTGCCATTCTCCTTTTCATTGTTTAGAGGCTCTTACCAAGTCATCGATCTTGTCTTGATGGTCTTGAAAGGATTACTCTAAACTCTGAACCTTGAGTGTTAAAGCTTCTTTGTCGACCTTATCTACCCTCAAATCGTGCACCTAAGCTTCATGATGTTCAATTCTCTTCTGATTGTTTGACATAGCCCTAATGAGCTTTTCCTTATTAATTTTAGTTTCTTCTTTCCACTAATTTAACTCATTGTCGAGGTTAGCATATTTTGCCTCCCATTCAGCTGATGTCTTGCCAGTGCATCAAGAATTGGTTGCTTTTCAAAGTGACACATAGTCCTTAGTCAAACATTTAAGATCCCCCTTAAAAAAATCTCTGTCTTTAAGCACTCAGTTTATCTCATCACCCTAAAGGCAGACATCCATCTCTAACTAACTCTTTTCCTCCTTCTCACCTACTAGAACTTAGGATGTCCCCTCATCGGGTAGCGACAAAGTGTCATTAATGTGATGTACCTTTAATTCATTGTACTTTGGAGTTTTCTTTTCAGTATCTTGGCATGTAGTAGACCTGATCTAAGCATGGAGGGTTGACTAGACTTTTAACTTATAGTTATCTTTTCCATATTTGAAGTTCTAATACTCGATGCCTTCAAAAAATGAGATAAATTATTAACATTGAAACTGTCGCTGAACTGGAAATGGTGCACAGCTGGTACTTCCCTATAATCCCAAGAGTGGCATGCATTTGTAGTCTCTATATTTATACATAATGGATTGAAAAGGCATTCACAAGGCTTTCCATGTAACTTGTTTTTTTCTGAGATCTTGAAATTTCTTGACTTATTGCTCCTCATATTTTTTTAGTGCTATTCTTTCTCGAGGATCTTAGAGAGAAAACTAGAGTTAGAGAATAAATTATGCACCATTCTCTTTTCCTCAATGCAGAAATAGCTGATGAGCCAAATGTGAAGAAGTGTGGCATACCTAATGAATCTACTTGCCTCTATTTTTTTTTTGCAAAAACTGAAGGTTTAAATGGTTTTAGCAGTCATGGTAGGTACAAGGTTGATATTGCAACATAAACAGGAGAAGAAATCCATAATTATCACCTTTTTATAACCCAAGGTCTTCAGGAATATGACCAATCTGTATATCGCCAAGGCATTAACATCTTAGACTTCTTTTAATCGGTGATATTTTCCATTGACTCCTTCAAACTAGCCCATGAGATGGACTTACTATTCCCTTTCACCTCGACATGGCTATTAATCCAAGACCCTAGGGCTCCAAGAATCTATGCTAATCTCTTCTTGAAAGATAGAGGCTATAGCGACTTGTAGTATATTCTATTGGACTTGGCTCTCTCAATATTGAGTAATGTAGTGTATTCATCAATGGTGGGAGCTACATTTTCTCTATTGAAGATGAAACATCAGTATGCTGGATTCTAGAATTATGGTGTTACTCACAATAAGCCAACATCTAATTAGACTTGGTGTAAGAGAGCTATGTCCTCATATCTTTTTTTGAATGACTCCCTTTCGCTATTGCCCTAACTAGCCAAAATATTTTTCAATTTTCACTAATCATTCTGATGGAACCCAATGTAAAAGTTTTTTTACTGTCGAGATATAACTAGGCTTAAAGACATCCTTATCTTTGCATTGACAACCTTCTAACCATGTCTTGACTTTTTCAAGAAGCTTGAGGATGAGAACATATTGTTGCTCCATGACAAACACCTCTTTGTTGAACACTAAGCCTCAAACCAATTATCCTATAATGATGATTATGATGCATAATGCATGATACAATAAAAAAACAAAAAAAAAGAAAAGGAACTAGGTTAGTGACAATATAAAGTGATACAAACACAAATAAAGAATAAAAGAATGTAAGTAACTCATAAAAAATGCCCCGACAATAGGCATTATGATGCCTAGGGGTGGACATGACAAGTATCAGGAAAAGTTAAGTAACCACAGACAGCATAATGGTGTACTAGGTTAAAATTGCCCTCATAAAGGTGATACGACACTTCTAAGGATAAGCTGACAATCCATGTGGTAATGCATGTACATCATCACCTAATATTTGACATGCGTTAAGCCACCGATTGGACAACATAACAGCTTATTTGGGTTGGAAATGACTTTTTAAGGTGACATGGTTGCCTTGGGAGTGGTGGCATTCATTTTCCATCACTTGCTTGGTTAGCAATTAATCAGACCACATAACGTTGTGTCTTGACACTAATATGACACATGTAGGCAACAATGTTCATTTACCATTACCTACATAACAATGGTATGTGAGAGTAAAGGTTAAAAGTATTTCCTCGAATGTCCTTATTCTCTAGGTCATTCTAGTGGCATGTTAATATGACTTAATAGGGTTTGGTTCATAAGGCTTACTATATAGGTTTAAGTTGGCATCTAGATCAGTATCCAAATCACTCCATCATTTGATAAGGATAGTTGAGGCACCTTGATCCTAGGCACATCACAAGCTTAACAGAACAAATTTGATCCAGTGGATGTATTTATTTATGCAAATGCAGAGGGGTAATCATAAGAGACATAGGTACTTTACACCTTGGAAGGTATTGCCATGCCTATGCAGACGGGTACTCATGAAGGTGGATAGCTCACTTTCTCCTAATAATTAGGATTTTAACCTTGCCATGAAATTTAGCAAGAATCTAGTGTAGATGCAAGTGCATCATGTGTGTCTGGGAAACAATCAAACCTTTTGTTTACCCTCGTATTACCATATTTATCAAGTCAATATTTATTCGGGAACAAGGTAGTCCCTGACAATCACATGACAAAAATCATGACAAATAAAAGATTAATAGCCAAAAATGGAAGGGGATTACAATTAAATAATGATAAAAAACCAAGGGATCTGAGAACCATGTAAGACATGGCTAGTCATAGGTCTAACTTTCTAAATTACTACCTAATGAAGTCGTCAGGCTACTAGCATCGCACCTTAGCTTTATTACAAAAAGGAGCATGCATGGCTTAAAAAATATTTGTGCGAGTCTTTTTGACTTAGACTTATCTTTTATAATTTGAGAAGAAGACCGATGGATGAATCATTTATCCAACTGGTCTCGATTGGCTATTCCATGAAATGGCCAATGCTTAGAGTCACCACCAATCAATTTGGGCTAGGCTTGATCAGATGCCTATTGAAATGATTTTTGGAGTTATAAAACTCGAAACATCGATTCCATGGTCTGTGTAATTTGGAGATTCGATGGTTGGCTTTGGGAGTTAGTTATGTGTAAGGAGGTACAAACTTCCCTACGATGCTTAAAATTGTTACCTTTCTAGCCATGTCTTACTTTAGTTTTAGATCTCTTGATTTTGACTTGTTATTATTTAAATATAATTCCCTTCTTATGCATGAATTTGAAAAAAAATAAACTCAAGTTTTAGATAAAAATTTAAATCACCTACCAAAGAGGTAGGGAACATAGGGATTTTTTATTAAAATATTCTCTGAATTTAGTTTTTGAAAATTAGATATTCTGTATTAAGCACTGGAGAGATACATATATGGAATATTGCCTTATAACTTTTGAAACAACGATTTGAAAATATGGACGCAAATTAAACACCATGAAAGGAAACGTGTTAATAAGAGAAAAAGAAATAATGTTGCATTAAATAAATCACACAAAAGAGGGAAAAGGGGAAAGACAATCAGAATATATCTAGTAATTATCATCGATTATCTAAAAATAACCAAGTCAATAATTTTGGAGATGATTTTCAATCCATCGATTAATTAAGATGTGAGAACCAAGTGAAAATGTTGATGAGCTAAAGAAACTCAAGAACGAGAGAACTTAATTTTGATTGCTTTTTTGAAAAGTGGGGCTAGGAAAACAAAGGTTAGGGTATTGTCAAAGGTGAAATTTTAGTGATTTTGGAAAATCGAATTTGAAGGATTAATCTTGTCAAAATCTTGATAATTTGTTTTGACAAAATGGCACTTTTAACATAATTTTGACAAAATAGGAGATTTTGGATAAAAAAGTAGTGATTGGCAAAGATTGATAAAAAATGTTAGTGCCTTGATTTGAGCCTAAGGGAAGATTGACATATGTTTTGACTTAAATGGTGATTGGGATCACTTAGAGACATTCAAATGTCTCAGAGTATGAATTCAAATAAATTAATTAATTTCAACTAATGCTAAAAATAAGGGATAGTATCACACTGTCCCCCTTTCTAATTTTATTTTGGGTAAATTAAAAGTTTCAAGGGTTGGATAGTTACTATTGGAAAGGTGACTTGATAAGGTTTAAGGTAAAAATATTCCAAAAATCTTACAAACTTGCATTCTAGGTGGAAATAATTTTTGAGGTTGGGTCTAATGCAACACTGACAGCATATATAGGGGAAAGAGTGTGGCAAACTTTAAAAAATCATACCCAGCTCATACGAAATTCTTAAATTGCAAATAATTTTTTGGAGAGAGAATTTCACAAAATTTTTAGAAAAATATTTTAAAAATTCCAAAAAGTCATTTGATAGGCTAAAATAGTTGAAACAAAAAGTAAGTCATTGATTCTAGGGATTCTAAATAGCACTACTTCAAAAAATCATATCTGTCTCATACGAGATGATGTAAGGGTAAGCAAGATACTATTGGAAAACTAATTTGATGCCTTTTCAAGGAAAAATACTAAGAAATTCATAAAAATAGTTTAGACTTCAAAACTATTTTTTTTAATTCATGGCTATAATACTGCCAGGGAAAAAATAAGGGATTTTTGATTTTATGGGGGTTTTTTTGGCAATGAATCAAGGCATGAACAATCTTAGACACTTACAAGACATTTTATTTCTTAAAATAGAAGGCCTTAATAACCTTTAAATCTAAACATGAAAGACTTGATTTTTTTTCTAAGATTGGAAGACCGATATATAAAAAACCCCATGTTAATCCTCATTTTGAAGTCAACATGGCCTTAACTTGAAGGGATTTTCAAAAGGTTTTTAACAGTCATCAAACAAGCATCTTGAAAAGTATGTTATGATTGAAATATGATGTTCATGACAATGAACATAGAAAGCATGCTTAGACAAATGAAAATGGCATTTTGACCTGTAAATGATGACAAAAATGAAACTTAATAACTAATAAGATGCATGGAAGAGTTAACTTCATGAACGACCTCAAGAGTCATGCCATATGAGATGATATGAACATGTTTAAGTAGACAAAATTTGCAAGAATTTTCATAACAACATTAACACATGTTTTTGAAGCAAACTAAGCACATAAATATGGTAAAGCAAAGGAAAATGGTTAATATAGCATAAAAAAATCTTAGATTTACCACAAACAAGGCCACAAGATGCATGATAGTCCTAGGAATGTGGTTATGGTTACATGGATATGGCTCTCTAAAATGATGAAAATGATGATAAAAGAAGAAAATAAGATGAGAAGTAGATAGGAGTTATGCCAAGTAGCTTCAAACCTTGCTATATCCCTTAAGCAAAAAACTTGTCAACTTTGAGCTCAACTTTTCTCTTTTCTTTGATATTGATTAGTAAGAAAAAGGTGGCAAAATGAGCTTAAAGGATATGTTAGCAATGGAGGGGAGGTTTGAGATGAAAATAGGGTGAAATAAAGGGTTTACAAAGGTTTTTGGTGGAGGCTTTGAGGAGCTACGGGAATAAGTGGGTTTTAGAGAGGAGAATTGCTTAGCAGTGTTTTTTGGAGAATGTTTGAATAATTCTAGTTGTGTTTGCTGAGCCAACATTGAATCTTTTTATAGTCCAACGTGGAGCCAATGCATTTTGAATCTAAAAGCAAGGGTATTTTTAGGTTTTAGCCATGTGCCATATAATAGTTCTAGGTACTATGCCCAGCTGACTGTTTACCCATTGGTTGCGGTAAGCAAAGTAGTTGAGCAAAAAGGATGAAGGTGTCTGTAACATGTAAAAAAGCCAAGCATGCTCCAAACAAAACCATGTTTTCATGCAAATGTCCTAATGTTAAACTATTTTAGGCCTAAAAATTTGTTAAAACCAATTATAAGTCTAAAGTTAAGGCCTAGTATGAATTTTGATGATTTTTTATGCAACAAACATGTTTACATCAGATTTTGAGTTCAATAAGGTAAAAAACATCACGATCTGAGCAAAAATGCTTTATGGTATTGATACTAAACATAATGTATTGATACCTAAGCCAATTTTTTGCTTTTGGTATCAATATATGGCTTACTATATCGATAGCAGGACCCATTTTTGCTTCTTGTATCGATACTTTTGAAGCTTGTATTGATACTTGGGCTTATGGGATCGATACTAAGTCCAAAAATTTTTCAAGTATTGATACCTTTTAGGATGTATCAATATAAACCATCCCAAAATCAAGAGTTTAGCTTTGAAGTAACATGGTATCGATATCTAAGCTTTACGTATTGATACCATCACCAAAGGTATTGATACCTAACCTTTTATATCGATACCAAGGGTATTTTTTGGGGTTTTAAAGGTTTAGTCATTTTATGTCGATACCCATATGCACCCGTGTGACTTTTACATAGCTTTGGTTATCCGAAACCTCATTTTACCTAGGAATGATAGGGAACTAACTTGTGCTCATTCGAATGACTCCGTTGATGCCTAGGATAATGACCTCCGATGCTTTAGATGATGGCTCAAACAAAATGGGTGTCTATAGGAAATAAAACCACCCATCACCAGGATATCAACTATCATTTAGTTGGCCATCATAGAGATCAAAGTAAACTCAATTTAAAATAATGCCAATGCCTTCAAATTCTTTAATATCACTTATTTTTTGCATTTAGCTTAGAAATTCGACAAAATCAAATATTTTGGAAAACTTAGAAAAATCAAATCCAAAATAAAATGTCACATAAAATGATCCTCAACCAATCTAACAACCTTTTTTAGAACTATTATCCCTAAATCACTTAGAGACTACCAGCAAAAGCTTTCAACTTTTTATCACTTTACCCTATTCTTGAAATGCCAACCAATATAATCCCTAAGTATAAGAAACACAATTTTTGAACATCATGACATATCACAAAATGTATTCAAACCCAATAAAAGTATAACACCAAAAACCAGCATACTAAATTTTTTAGACTAATAAAAATTAAAGGACTAACCCAATAGAGCTATCAACTCAAAACCAAACCCATAATTATAAGAAAAACCCAAAACCTTGCCTCTATTACATATTTTAATAATCAAGATCTGCCATACCCTTTATTCAACCCAAAACACTAAGACACCATTGGGATTTCACAACACACCCTCATCCAACCCAAAATGTCAAGATATCACTCTACACTAACCTCCACCGCAAAACAAATTAGCAATCTCCCAATAAGCTTAAACACTAATATATGCAATCACTGACATAAATAATTTAATCAAATACCTAAAATAAAACACCACATACCTACTGTAAACTCATATTCTTTAGAATAAGAAAAGTTTACACATGATCAAAGTCACCACTACTTTTGCTTAAAACCCACTTTTTCTTGTCAACATCCTTTAAAAATCACCATTTAAGTCTCCCAATTCTAACCCATATAGACTGACACCCTTATATTATCGTTTTGGCTATCAATGCCTATTCATACAATTAGAATCACCACTAAATCAATGCATATAGCACTCTAACCAATGCAAATTTTAATTTTTTTATTTAAAACCATAACTTCCAAACCCACCAATAAACACCATAAACCCATGCCTTAACCAATCACCAAACTACTACATAACATAATTCCTTAGATCTTCATAATATTATTTATAACCTCTTATTCAACACCTACAGCCACAAGACCTAATTGCTTTCCCAAATTCTATGTTTGCACTGCTTCTTCTACCTAAGCTGCCACTTGATTTCCCTAAGAACTAGCTGCCTTCTCCTCCAAAATCAGTTCATTTATATTATTAATATTCTTATAAAAAATAGATAAATTTGTAATCTTAGACTTTTACTGATAATTTTTTATCTATTTTCTTTTATTTTTCTTTTTTCCATTTTTATAAATGGAGCCCTTTTAACAACTTGAAAGAATTTCTATTTGCATTTTTATCTTATTTTTATTCTTTTCCTTATTAGATCCCAGCACATAACCTTCTTCCACAAGGGTAACCAACTCTGTCACAGCTACAACTCTATAATCATTAGCCCAACTAACCGTTTTGTCTATATTAGGCGTAATCAGGCTATATGCAGTTACCTCATTTAGCCCAACCTTCACGTTTTTATTAGCCTAATCACCATCCATAGAAGCCAAATCCTTATCCATCTGGCAATCTCCCCTTGTATGCCATAGCCTACCTCTAGTTATGTATTCTCTTTAACTTGGTCACCTATCAATAAATTTCTCATTATCCCTATCCTTCTGAGAATCAACACCTAATAAGCCATAATTAAATCCATAAATTATAACTTATTATCCAACTGTTTATTCTCTTTAGCTCGGTCAGCATTATTAATAAGCTTCTCATTACTTGCACCCACATCTTTCACTTTAAGAAGAATTAAAAAAAAAAAGCATTGTATTAAAGATTAAAAAAAAGGTGAAACGTAAAAAAATTATTAAATAAAAAGAAATACCAATTATCAAAAATACTAATAAGGAAACAGAAGTTACCATTATACCCTTAATGAAATATTATCACCAAATTTCCCTTTCCTTCTCCCTCTACAAAGCTACCAATTGAAATTATTGAGAATTGGCTCCTCTTAAAAATTTACTCCCCTACCGAGTATCATCCTGAGCTTGAAGAATGGATTGTTGTGATTTCTCATAATTTTCCATTATCGACCCTATTCCAACCCTATTTGAAAGAACTTGCCCTGTTTCATCTTGTTTATCCCTTATTGTGACCTGATATATGTAACTTTTTTGCCTCATTTTTTCTTTTTGTGATGGTCAATCTTAGGTTTCTTAATTGTTGTAGATTTTAATATTTTTTATTCCATAATTTTAGAGAAAGCCATATTTCAAGGAAGTTAAGGTATGATGTTAGTACTTTTAAATGTTAAATTAACTTACCAGGAAAAGCTTTTTGTTCTCTTATTAGGCATAATCTGTTTAGGGTTAGTTTTAGAAAAGAATTTATAATTGTAGGAGTTAATGCATGTTCTGCAAGATTATGTTAAAAAATGTCAAAATATATGTTTATGTGTATTGTGTTAAGAAAAAATTTGGAAACAAAGATATATGTATACTTGTAGGAGTTAGTGCTACTCTATGTATAAAGCTATTATTGTTGGATACAAATCCAATGGAAATGTGGCCTTTGAATGCTATAACCCTAGTAATAATGGTTCCATTTTTGGTACAAAATGCTGTGATTGTTAGAACTTGGCAAGCAATATTAATTAACGTAGCAATTTTTAAGGATGACTTTTATTACATAATGTACTATTAATTGGTAGTGAATTGGGATTGCGATTCTGACAATAAGGATGAATCAATGGTGAAGTTTTTGATTTTGAAAGGGTGTTGTTAATATTTATCATATGGCCATTTGATGCAGTCATGTATGACATCTGATAAACTTTTCCCTTTTGTGGAAATGTTTTGTTTGATTTTTAAGTTATAGATTGTAATATAACTATAACTAAGGTTGAATTTTTATAATTTAATGTGCTTGAGCAGTAAGTTAAGGTTTAAAGTCATGTGACAGTCTTGCCAACTATACCTTATTTATATGTAAATTGACTTATTGTGAAATGTATATTCAATTAGAGTGAAAGGTACATTCTATGTCATGAGTCGTCCATTAAGTTATACTAACATGTACATTCTATTTTGTGGAATGTACATCCAGTTTTTGTCATAAATATATAGCTCATACATACATTATGTTCAAGTGAGTAAAGAATTTACATGAGACATTGTTCTTTATAGGAGTTTAGAAGTATTTAGAGAGTATTTGATTGATATGTACATTTAGTTATAGTCATTTGTACATTAAGTTGTATAGTCGTATGTATATTCCTAAAGGCTTGCATATGCATTAATTGGTGAATGTCTATCTCTTTCTCTAATCTGTCAGTGATTAGAATAAAATAAATTAGAAGAAAGCTAAGTGTATTTATTCCTCGTTTGTCAGATTTAGAGTTGGTTAGTTGTGGCATAACTTGGATTGATTGCATATTGAAGCTTATAGTGAGTTCAAGGATATAGGTAAAATGATCATATGTGCCAGTTATTATTTTTCATATATACATGTTGTCGCCATGTGCCCGCCTTTAAAACTTCAAACGATCCAAAGGGCATAGCACGCTTAACTGAAAAATAAATGATGGTTGGTCATGGTCAAGCCTTTGAGTTATCCCTGATCGAGATTTGGATTATGCATAGAAATATAAAGAAGAGAAACACCGTTAGGTGAATCTCTCATCCAACTAGTCTTGAATGGCCATAAACTTGGAGTTGCCACCAATCATTTCAGGCCAGGCAGGATCAGATGCCTATTGAAAATAATATTCTGAGTTATGAAACTTGACACATTGATTTCAAGGTTTACAAAGTCCAAAGATTCATGGTTGGATTCGAGAGTTAGTTACGCATGGAAAAGGATTAGCACCCTAACGACGCCCAAAATTGGTACATACTAACGATGTCTCACTTTAATCTCTACTTAAGTGGTTCCATTTTGTCATCATTTAGAAGTAATTCCCTTTGATGCATGAGGTTTTGCAAACTTGTATATCTGGGTTTTTAAAGAAAATTAGATCACCTATGTGCCTTGGATGTGTAAGGAACATATGGATTTTTATGAAAATAATGTTCGGATCAGGTTTTGAAAATTTGGATATTTTGTATTACGCACTGAAGAGATACCCACACAAAACATTGCCTTATAAATTTTATTGGAAAATGAATTTTAAATATGAATGCGTGATAATCATTACAAACAAAAAATGTGTTAGTAAGGCGACAAAGAATATAATAATATTAGAAACAAACAATCATAAACTAAAAAAACATAAAAAAAGAGGGGTGATTGAAATGTCTCTAATAATTTATCTTTGATCATTGGAGAATAATCGGGATGACAATTTAGAGAAAGGTTTGGATTCAATGGTAATTTATGAAAAAAAGATTTTAATTGAAACAATCTGGGGCATCTGAAAAGGAAAAGGTTTTTAGATTTTTTTTTTAAAATACAAGGCTCCATTTTCCCCTCAGAGAGGTAGGGTTGGAGTATCCCCAAAGATAAAGCTAAAAAAAAAATTTAGGAATAAAGAGAAAATTTGAATTTTTAATGAAAAATGGGGTTGGAGTATCCCCTAGGAATTGTGGGGTTGGAGTATCTTCAAAGATTAAAATTTTTGGTGGTTTTAGATAAGGATTAAAAATCTTAAAGGTGGAATCAAAAAGAAAAGTTAAGTTTTGAGTTGAAAATGGGATTAGAGTACCCCGTCAGAGTAATAAAGTTAGAGTATTTCTATTAACGATAATTTTTATATAGAGAAAAAATGATATCTAGTATGAAATCTTTTTTTTTCTTTTTGTATTTTAACCTTGATCTAAGTCTAAAGGGCTTGTGTTGTGAGAAAACCAACTGGGTGCATTTCGAGACATTCGAATGTTTCAATAAAAAGAGATTAAAAAAATTAAGTTAAAAATAGGGGACAACATCATGTCACCTTTCTTCAAGATTTTATTTCGGATTCATCCGAGGGCATTAGGCAGTGAATAAGGTACCCTTGGAAAGATGACTTGATAATATTCAATGTATAAATATTCCAAAAATCCTAGAAAATCACTTTCTATGCAAAATTAATTTTTGAATTAAATTTGTCTTGACACTATCAGCATATAAAGGGGAAAAGACATATAGAATTTGAAAAATTGTTTCAAGCTCATCCGAGATTGTTAAATTAAGAACAATACCTTTCTGGAAAGAAAATTTCGTAAACTTTTTATGAAAAATATTTAAAAATTTGATGGGCTAGAATGGCCCAAATAGAATGTCGCTTGCTGGTTTCAAGGGTCTCAGATAACAAAGGTTCAAAAAATTGTAACTCCTTCATCCAAAATGGTCAGAGGGTGAATAAGATTACTTTAGAAAGTACTTTAATGCCTTTCAAAGGAAAAATATTAAAAAAATTAAGGAAAATATTTTTTTGGTTCAAAAATGATTTTCCAAACTTAGACTACAATGTTGCCAAAGCAAAATAGGGGGCTATTCTATTTTTTCAATTTTTTTTCAAAGGTTGGCTCGGGTCTAGGACGTTTGAGCGTTCACGACAAAAAGTAACATAGGCATCACAAGTTCATTCCATAATCCTGGAGTAGTTTGGGACAATGAAACAACTTGTTGACTGTGCCACTAAAGGGAATATTTGACTTAAGATCAAGGTTTAATACTTCAGCAACTAAAAGAGGATCATTTTTCTTGAAAAAATAGCATCTTTGAACATATTTTACCATGAATCCAGAGCTAAAATGTTTGATTTGTCCCTAAGATTGGGATACCAATTTTATGAAAACATTAAATCCATGATATTCTTCATCTATTGGAGGTAGTATGAACTTAACTTGGGGATTTTTTTGAAAATCAAGCTTTTAGGAAATAACAAGCAGTTTTTTTGACAAGGATGCCATGAACAAAATACTACACATACAAAGATGAACATGGACTAAACATGCAAACATACAAACATAACCTTTTGACATGGAAATGGGTGATAAAAAATGCAAGAACAGGTCAAATATTGTGTATGGAAATGGCATGAACATATTTAAACATAAGAATGCATGCTGGAATTGTCAAGACAACATTTTTATGTCATGAAACTCCTTAAAATATAAGAAAATGCATGAACATACATGAGGCATGTTAAGGTGACATTTAAATATGAGATGAATATGTGAATATAAAAGAAACATGGCAAGAAATGCATGAACTAAGGCTATGATAATGATAAAAATGAAGCATGGCATATTTGTATATCCAAATAGCATCAAGGTATCAAGAGGGTCCTTAAGATCCTAAGACTACCGTAACCAAGGAAACAATGATGCATGAGGGTCCTAGGATGGTCATGGCAGCATAAAGGGTTCAGTAAAATTATATAGATGATAAAAATAGAAAAATGTATGGAAAAAGATAGAAAATATACCAAAAAAGCTTGAACTTCTTCTCCTTTCTTAACGTAGTGGCTTTAAGCTCAGTTCTTTCCCTCTTTTTCCTATTATTTTGCAAGAAAAAGTTGAAAGGAAGAAGCTTTCTAGTAATAAGGTGGCTGGTAAGGTGTTTTGAGGGTGAACGGTTAAGTTTTTTGAGGTTTTCTATTGGTGGTTTGGGGGAGCTATAGGAATGGAGGAAGGTTGAGGGTGCAAGGCAATGGAGCAGTGTTTTTTAAGAGAGTGTTTAGGGCTGAAAATTGGTAGAGAGTGTTTTTCGTTTGGGAATTACTAGAGAAATTTTTTTCTTTTTTTTTAGGTAGCTGCTGGAAGTCCTTTTATTCAATGCTTAGCCAATGCTTTTAGGAGACAAAGCAAGGGCATTTTTTATCTTTCTCTCTACACCAAGGGACATCTCCAACTATTATGCTCAGCTAATTTTCTTCTTATTGGTTCTGCCATGTTGAGCAGTAAGGCAGAAAGGTTGTGACGGCCTATAGCTGGAGATATGCCTACCATCCCTTCTTACAACCATATATTTTATGAAAGTGGCCCTTATCATTAGCTATTTGGGCTCTAAAATTAGTTTAAATTTAATCATAAGCCCATAGTTGAGGTTTGCAATGCTTTATGAGTTTCGTGGTTCAAAAACTTATTTTAATTGAGTTTTTAAAGGTTGAAAAAGTGGCTCAAACTAGGCAAAAATACCTTAGTGTATCGATACAAAACATACTGTATCGATACAAAAGGCCCTTTTACCCATGAGCATCAATACAATGAGCTATATATTGATATTAAGTGCAAAAAAATGTTTTTAGTCTCGAGACTTAGAGGCCTGTCTCGATACTCTATGAATTTGTATTGATACTTATGCTTGTGTATCGATACATTTTGCCAAAAATCACAACTTTAGCTACTGCTAAGGTTTGTATCAATATAAACATGCTAGGTATCGATACCACACCTTTGGTATCAATACCAAACCCTCTTGGATCGATACTTATATGTGAAAATTCAAATTTTTGGCGATGCAAAAGCCTCGTATCAATACTTATGCACTAATTTAACTTATGCATACCTGTGGCTTCTTGACTTACCTTAATTTGGTCATAAACGATGGGAAATTAATCCGTATACTCATCTAAATGACCCTAGTGACACCATGGAAAATGGCCTTTGATGGCTTATTTTGCATTTTTCTTTCATGTGACCCATAGGCATTTCAGACCCTTCCAAAATAATTTTTTGCCTTGCACTATGTCGCCTAATAGTGCCTGACAATATGGCACCCAGCAATCTTCCCCTGGTTTTATTTTTTTTATTTTTTGATTTTATCTTTTTTCAATTGAGTCATAAGATGCCAAAAATTAGCCTGGATAAAATAAAGTGTATACAGCTACCCTTCTTTGGCCATTGCTAAGTATTAGGAATAAGGCACTGACAAATATACACAATTTTGTTTAGGTAGAATGATGGTTTTGTGTGTTAGGTCTTTTTTTCGGTTTAATGCCAGACAGATACCACTAGCTTGTATGGTTTTGATGTAGGTTACCGTGGTGCCACCAGCTTATGTGGGCTTTAACTCGATAAGCATCCAACTCTTTATGGATTAAGGTAGATAGGTGACACTAGCTTGTGTAGGCTTTGTGGTAGGTAAGAAAAAGCATCCAACTCTATGTAGACTAAAGTAAATAAGTGCCACAAGCTTGTGTAGGCTTTATGGTAAGTAAGGAAATATGTCCAGCTCTTCGTGGACTAAGGTAAACAAGTGCTACCAGCTTGTATAGGCTTTGTGGTAGGTAAAAAAATGGCATTCAGCTCTTCGTGGACTAAGATGAACAAGTGTCACCTGCTTGTGTGGACTTTGTGATAGGTGGAAAAAGGCATCCAGCTCTTCATGGACTAAGGTAAGCAAGTGCCAATAACTTGTATAGGCTTTGTGATAGGTAGAAAAAGATGCCCAGCTTTTTATGGATTAAGATAGATAAATGTCACCAGCTTGCATTAGCTTTATGCTTGGTAAAAAAAACATCCTACTCATTAAGGACTAGGAGAAAATGAGTTTGGATACCTTTCTTGGATGATTTTCAATGAGCTTGCAAGGTCAAAGATACTTACTTAAGGCCTTCTAAGTTTTTTCAAAAATGAAAATTGTACCTTAGGTTTCCTACCAATTTAACTTCTATATATAGGAGCTAGTACATGTAAGATATTAGATGCTACATAATGCATAAGGATGCAAGTGTTTGTCTAAATGATGCAAGGATAATGACTTTAAAAGCCTAATCTAGTGGTTGATTTTGGCTTTCTCCACTTGTTTGCTCTTTCACAAGTTTGGTGAAGTTGCCTTCTGCCTAAGGGTTTATCAATCTTGCTTCAGATTTCCAGAGGCTTTGAATATAAAAACTACCTTTTGAAGGTACAGGAGGTTCATGAATACGGAGGGACGGACTTGAGTTTAGATAGCTCATGCATAGGAACTTTTATTGCATTGAATTTGGTAAGTATAAAGGATTCCATTTTGCTAATTATGATTTAAAAAGTGTCTAAGGTGGTCTAGTTGGATAGTTCTAAATTACAGTTGAAGATGAAAGTTTGAGAAGAATTTTGGCTCCTTGTCTTTAGGCCTGAGTTTATTGGAAGGAGGTTTTAACCATATTTTCAGGATGTGGGGCCCTAAGACCAAACTGATTGTGGCCTTAAGAGTTTATTCTTAGTCTTTAGACATGAAACAAAAATTCTTGCAAAGTTTTATCTTTCCAAGTAATGCTAGGAAATCCTGTTATCACTTTTGTTCATTTATCAAGCATTATCAATTAAATGATAAACATGATGCAACATGGATACAGGGTTACAAAAAGATTTTGTGATAAGTCAAGTAATTGTATTTCATCAAAGAAAAAAGGTACAAGCTATGATAGACTTTTGGGATTTTGAATGATTTTAAAATACATAAGAGATATGAGAAGTCTTCTTCATTGATTGGCCCTAATGCTGATGATATGAATTCTTTATTGAGTGTTTTCAGAGATTTCTCTCGAATGGTTAATCCTTGTGGTGTTGATTGAGTTATAAGAAAAATTCCTCAGATTGCCCCGTGGTGGGATAGAGGCCTCAAAGTTAGGTAGTTTTATTTTTCGAGTATAGTTATGGATGAGATTTGGTGGAGTAGGTGAGTATAGAACAAGTGGATTAGGTAATGATTTGGCATCTTGATCAAGGTTATGAACGTAGGGAAAATTAGCTTTGGGCTAGTGATGGTTTGGGCTTGACTTGGTTTAAGTAAAGAGGTCTGGTCACTTAAGTCGCACTCTTAGGTTATCAACTTAAGCTAGTTCTTCTTTTTTTTTTTAAGAGAGTGGAAGAAAAAAAGAAATAGGATACCCTTTCAAGTTTTCATCCTAAAATCCTTTCAAGCATAGTATTTCTTAATAAAATTAGAGTTCACAGGGTTGGGTAGGTCGTTACCATCCATCTCGATTAAGATTAAGGTTCCTCCAAAAAATACATATTTCACCTGTATGGCCCTTTCTAATTTGGGGTCCATTTTCCTCAAGCATTTTTATGGATCGGGAGAAGTTGTTTGAGCACTAAATCACCTTCTCAGAACTAATGAGGATAGACCTTTTTGTCATAGGCTCTCATCATGCACTTTTGATACATCTGCCCATGACATATGGCCTTGATTCTATTCTCTTCGATGAGATTGAGTTGCTCATATTGGTTTTTAACCCAATTAGCCTTTTCAAGTTTTCTTTTCAGCTATCTTCTTGATATTCTTGTTGGCTGCTTCAACTACCCATTCATTTTAGGATCGTATGGGACAGAGTTTCAATGTTGAATCTTGAACTGAGAGCAGACTACTTGCATCATTTTATTTTTCAGGTTACATGCATTATCAGTAATGATTTGTTCATGAAGACCGTATCTACAAATGATGTCCCATTTAACAACTTTGCATACAACAGATCTGGTGACATTGGCATAAGAAGCTGCCTCTACCTATTTAGTGAAAAAATCAATAGCCACTGAAATAAAGCAGTCCCAATTAGAAGCCTTAAGGATAATCGATCTAATCATGTCCATGCCCCATATAGAAAAAGGCCATGTAGCTATCATAACATGTAGAGGTGTTGGTGGGATATAGATTTTGTCAGCATAGATTTGGCATTTGTGGCACTTTCTAGCATAGTCAATGCTGTCCTTTTTAAGAGTCAACCAATAGTGGCCTGATTGCATGACTTGTTTGGCCATTCGATGTCTATTGGTATGCATATCGTAAATTCCTTCATGAACTTCTTTAAGTATGCATTTGGCTTTGGAGGCATCCATGCATCAGAGTAGCACCTGATCCAAGCTTTTTTTGTACAAAATCCCACCATCCAAAATGAAGCTCGCGACTAATCATCTGATGGTTCTCTTGTAAATTTCAATAGTGTCTTTAGGTATCATTGACCCTTGATGTATGAGGGATGTCATGATACCATGGCAACTCGTCCTTCTCTTCTTTAACATTTTGAAATGTGCCGGGGCTATATAGATACTCATTTGAATAGGAACAACATATGATTGTCGATTGACTTTGAACATGGATGACAAGGTGGCCAAGGCATCAGCAACTATTCTCGAGGTTGATGCTAAAAGCTAATATCATCAAACTCTTTTCTAAATTTCAAGATTAGATTACCATAGTTGGTTAATTTAGCATCACGTGTTTGCCATTCTCCTTTCAGTTATAAAGGCTGAATCTCCAAATACTTACAACATTCGAATACCCCTTTCAATGGCAGCCTGAAGTTTTATGATGCAAGCCTTATATTCAACTATATTGTTGGTATAATCGAAGTTCAACCTTGCAGTGAAGAGGTAGTCATTTCCATCAGGTGAGATAAGAATTACCCTAGTTCTATTCTCCAATGCATTTGAAGCTTATAGAAACCTCATTTTGTTCGAGCTAGTTTTTGGCATCCTAGAAGTTTGGTAAAAGATGATAAAATCAAAAAATAGAAATAAAAATTAGGGGGTAACTGTCAGGTGCCATGTCACCAAGCACTATGAGGCGACACGATGCTAGGTGAAATTTTTTTTAAAAAGGTCTAAAATACCTATGGGTCGTATTAAAGAAAATTATAAAATCGAGGCATCAAAGGCCACTTTTCAAGGTGTCACCAAGGTCATTCAAAGGAATACACAGGTCAATTTCTCACTATTTATGACTAAGTTAAGGTAACTTGAGAAGCCATGAGTATGTGCAAGTTATATTAGTGCATGACTATTATTGATACGAGGCCTTTACGGTGCAAAAAACTTGAATTTTCACATGTAGTACCGATAGTAGAGGGTTTGGTATCAATACCCAAGGTGTGGTATCGATATCTAGCATGTTTGTATCGATATAGGCCTTGGTAGTAGCTAAAGTTATGATTTTGCCGAAATGTATCGATACATAAGCATGAGTATCGATAAAGTCCAAGAGATATCTATACAAGCCTCTAAGTCATGAGATTGAAAATAATTTTTGCTCTTAGTATCGATACACACCTCTTTGTATCGATACTCAGAGGTAAAAATTGCCTTGTGTATTGATACAACATGTTTTGTATCGATACAGTAAGGCATTTTACCTTGCTCGAACCATTTTTCAACCTTCAAAAATCTGATTCAAACATGGTTTTGGCACCAAGAAATCATCATAAAACATTGCAGACCTTTGTTTTGGGCCTATGATCGGATTTAAACAAATTTTAGAGCCCAAACAACCAATGACAAAAGTCACTTTCACAAGATATATGGTTGTAAGAAGGTGGCAGGTATATCATCAGTTGGGAGGCTATTACAACCTTTCTGCTCTCTTTCTCAGCATGACAGAACCAATGAGTAGAAAACCAACCAAGGATGGTAGTTGGAGATGTTCCCTGGTCTAGGAAAGAAAAATAAAAAATGCGCTTGCCTTGTCTCCTAAATGCATTGGCTGAGCATTAGATTAAAAGGAGAGACTTTTAGCTATTTGAAAAAAGACTTTCCCAGGAGAAAAAAAACTCTCTCAGCCATTAAAAAAAATTTCTCAGCTATTAAAAAAGCTCTCCAGCAATCCTAGAAAACTCTTCATCCATCCTTACAAAACCTTCATCAACTCCATCTCCCATAACTCACCACAACACTGTTCCATTGCCTTTCACCCCCAACCAACCTCCATTCTCGTAGCTCCCTAAAACCACCATCAGAACACCTTCAAAAACTCAACCTTTCACATACTTTCATCCTTAAAATGCCCCATTAACAACCATATTGCTAGAAAGCTTCCTCCTTTCACCCTTTTCTTGCTAAACAATAGCCAAAAAAGGGAAGGAACTGAGCTTAAAATTACTGCTTTAAAAAAGGAAGAAACCTTAAGCTTTTGTTGGCATTTTTTTGCCTTGTTCCATATATTTTCTGTTTTGATCATTTATTTCATTTTAGTAAGCCCTTCATGTTGCCATGACCCTCCCAATACTCTTATGCATCTTTGTTGCCTTGGTTGTGGTAGTCCTAGGATCTTGATGACTATCTTGACACCTTGCTGTTATTGGATATAAACTTACCATGCTTTATTTTCATCATTTTACAGCCTTTTTTCATGCATATTTTGCCATGTTCCTTCCATATTCACATATCCATTTCATATAAATGGCCACCTTAATGTGTCTTAGGTATGTTCAAATATTTTTCTTGTGTTTTAAGAAGGCTCATGAAATAAAAATTACTATCTTGACAACTTCAGCATCCACTCCTTTGTATAAACATGTTTATGTCATCTCCATGCACCCTGTTTGTGATCTTCTTGCATCTATGTCACCCATTTCCATGTTACAATGTCATCCTTGTATGTTTACATGTTTAATCCATGTTTATCTTTGTATGTGTTGTATTTTATTCATGATATCTCCACTAAAGTGCTTGCTTGTTTCTTAAAAACTAATTTTTAAAAATACGCCCAAGTTAAATTCATGTTACCTTTAATAGATGAAAAGTAGCATGGACTTAATGTTTTATCAAATTGGTCTCGCACTCTTAGGGGCAAATCAATATTTCAGCTCTGGATTCATGGTGAAATAAGTTCATTTAAAAAAAAATTTAGTAGTAATCCTTAATCTTGAGTCTTGTGTTTTTTTTGTGACATGGTCAATGGGTTGTTCCATTGTCCCAAACTACTCTGGAATTGCAGAATGAACTTGTGAAGCCCATGTTACTTTTTGTCACAGAAGTTTGGACATCCTAGACTGGAACCTATCTTCGAAAAATCGAAATATCGAATAATCCCTCCTATTTTTGCTCTGGTAGCACTGTAGTCCAAACTTGAAAAATCATTTTCAAACCATAAAATATTTACTTTCATTTTTCTAATATTTTTCCTTTAAAGGGAATTGAATTACTTTCTAACGGTGTCTTATTTGCCCTCAGGTCATCCTCGATGAGGGAGTTCTCATTATTCAAACATTTGCTGTCGAAACCCCTAAAACTAGCGTGCAAAATTCTGTTTGGACCATTTCAGCCCATCAAATGACTTTTATGAAATTTTCAAATATTTTTCCAAAAAGGCTCACAAAATTTCCTTTTTGGAAAGGTATTATCTATGATCGAATGATCCTGGATAAGCTTAGAATGATTTTTTGAAATCCAACATGTCCTTTTAATTGTAGATCTGCCAATGCTGAGATGAACCTAACTTTGAGAATTAATTCCGAACAGAAAATGATATTCTAGAATTTTTGGATTATTTTTATGTTAAACCTTGTTGAGTTACCTTTCCAACGATACCTCATTTACCCCCTAAAGCTTTCGAATGTACCTAAAAAAAATACGGGAATAGAGGGGACATAATGTTGTCCCCTATTTTCAACCTAATTTTCGAATCTATTTTTACCGAGATGTTCGAATGTCTCAGAATGCACCCGTTTGGTCTCTCTCACAACATCAACCCCTTTTGACTTTGATTAAGATTAAAATACAAAACGTCAAATTTCATATTAAAATTTTTGCTAGTGGAGATACTCCTACTCCACTACTTAGAAGGGATACTCTAACCCTTTTTTTAATTCACATTTTCTCTTTGTTTCTAAATGTTTTCCTAATTTTGGGGATACTCCAACCCCACTACTCAAAAGGAATACTCCAACCTTATTTTTTATTAAAAATTTAAAATTTCACTTTAATCTAAACTATTTTCATAACTTTATTTTAGGGGATACTCTAACCCTACCTCATTGAGGGGATACTCCGTCGCCGCTTTTCCTTTAACAACTTAAAATTGTTTCTCTTCCGGATGCCTCAAATTATTATGATAAAAATCATCTTTGTCCTTTAAATTACCATTGAATCTAGATTGGTCCCTAAAATTGTCATCTCGGTTATTATACAATAATCGAAGGCAATTATGAGATACATTTCGGTCACCCCCTTTTTTTTTATGTTATTTTGTTTGCGAATGCTTGCTTATGATATTATTATATTTCTCATTTTTTGCCTTACTAACTTGTTTCCTTTTGTAGTAATTATTATGCATCCATATTTAAAATTTGTTTTCCAATAAAATTTACAAGGCGATGTTTCGTGTTGGTATCTCTCCAGTGCCTATTACAAAACATCCAATTTTTTACAATCCAATTCAGACATCGTTTTCACAAAAATTATGTTCATCACTTCTCCGAGGTGCATATATCACCTAATCTTCTTTAAAAAACCCAGATTTCCATTTTCCAAAACTTCATGCGTTAAAGAGGATTATATCTAAATAGAGATCAAATGGAACTGATTTAACCGAGACCAAAGTGAGACATAGTTAATAGGTACTAATTTTGGGCATTATCGGGATGCTAGTTCTTCCCTGCACGTAACCAACTCCCGAACCCTACCAATGAATCTCTGGACTTTGTAGACCTTGAAATCAATGTTTCAAGTTTCATAAATTATAAAATTATTTTCAATAGGCATCTACTCTTGCCTAGCCTAAAAAGATCGGTGGCAACTCTAAGTTTATGACCGCTTAATGGTGGCCATCCGAGACTAGTTGGATGAGCGATTCGCCTAATGGTCTTTTCCCTTTCCTCCTCATTATTATGCCTAATCCAAGTCTTGGTCATGGGATAACTTAAAGTCTCGATCATAATCAACCATCATTTATTTTTAAGTTAAGCGTGCTATACCTTTTGGATCGTCTAAAGTTTTAGAGCTCAGGCACGTGGCAACAAAGCTCCATCAAAGTACATTTTCCAAGATGAGCCACCATCGGCATTGTTCTCTACCTCAAATATACACATCAAATCTTCATCAAGAAAATCAAAGTCTAAAGGTTGATAGTCATCTGTTACTCAGCTTGCAAAGAAATATGCTATTGTGCTTCCCTTAATGGATTTTTAATTTACGTACACAATGTCATACTCGAAAAACAAGACTTGCCACCTAGCTAACCTCTCTAACAAGGCAAGAGCTTCACATAAATACTTGATGGGATCAAGTTTAGCAATTAGCCATGTAATATGGTACAGCATGTATTGTCTTAACCTCTGAGCCGTCCAAGTTAGAGCACAACATAACTTCTCTGCAAATGAATAATTATTTTCATATTCTGTGAACTTCTTGCTTAAGTAGTAAATAGCTTGCTTCTTCTTGCTTGAGTCATTGTGTTGACCTAATTCATAGCCCATCGACTCATCAAAAACTAATAGATACAAGATTAATGGCCAGTCGGGCACTGATGACACGAGTACCTACAGGTTTAAAAGGTAATGTTTGACCTTATCAAAAGCTTATTGGCATTCTTCTTTCCATTCTTCAAGATTTTGTTTTCAAAGCAGTGAAAAGATTAGATCATATTTGTTTGTTAGCTAAGATATGAATCGGGCTTTGTAGTTTAACTTTCTGATGAAACTTTTTACTTTTTTTTGAGTTCAAGGTGGTGGAAAATTTTAGATGGCCTTGACTTTATCGAGATCAACTTTTATTCCTTTCTTGCTTACAATGAAGCCCAATAGTTTATCGGATGTGATACCGAATGTGCATTTGGCAAGATTCAACTTAAGTTGATATTTGTGCAGTCGTTTAAAGAGTTTTTGCAAGTTGGCAATGTGTTCACTTTTCTTTGCTGAATTGGCAATCATATCATCCATGTAGACCTCTATTTTTTTATGCAAAGGTCATCAAACAATGTTAACATTACCCTCTAATAGGTTACCCTGGTGTTTTTAAGCACAAAAGGCATCACTTGGTAGGTGAAAGTGCCCCACATGGTTACAAAGGTGATCTTTTCCATGTCTTCAGTTGTTATTTTGATTTGGTTATAGCTTGAAAACCTATCCATGAAGGAAAATAATGCGTTTTTGGCAGTGTTATCTACTAGGCTATCAATGTAAGGCACAAAAAAATTATCCTTGGGAATAGCTTGATTCAAGTCCCTATAGTACATACACATCTGCAATTTACCATCCTTTTTTGGAATTGGGACTATATTAGCTACCCATTCAGGATAGTTAGCTACCTTGAGAAATCTTACTTCAAATTGTTTGTTCACTTCTTCTTTGATCTTTAGAAGCATTTCAGGCTTAATCCTTCTGAGCTTTTATTGTATAGCTTACACTCAAGTTTGAGGGGAAGTTTATGGACCATAATATTAGTGCCTAATCTAGGCATGTCTTGGTGGGACCAGGCAAACACATCTCGATATTGTTGAACGAGACTTATCAGTTCGGCTCAAATTAATGGTTTTATAGAGGTTTAGATTTTAACTTTTTTTGGGTTTTCTTTTATTCTAAGGTTTATGGTTTTAATGGATTCCTTATGAGGTAATATCTGTTTTTCTTCTTATTCAATTAGTCTCAGCAGGTCTATAGGTATGGGGTTCTCTATAGAATTCTCTTCAGACTTGACCTCACCTAGACAGATTGGTTGCTCAAAATTGATTTCCAAAGTCTCGATATGAACATTCATGTCACCTTTATCAGGGTACCTGAAAATATGGAAAAAGAAAAACATAGGTGGAAAATATGTAGAGAAAGGTTTAAAAGTTAGCAAGAACTATGAACACAACGGATGAAAGCATAATGCTTAGTCATTTTCATTGATAACACTTAATAAAAGATGCCCATACAAAGGATCCTATAATACTTTCGGGCAAAAGCATGCAGCTTTAGTTCATAGCATTACTTTGAAATAGACTTGAACAGTACAAGAATCTCAGTTTTAGTCCAAACACTCGAAATAAATCCTCGAGGGCATAGACTAGTCTCTAGGCTTATCGCTGACATCTCGACTCATTAATTGCATTGATGAAGAAATCCCCAAATACCTTGTTCAGTATGAGCATAGCATTAACAGAGCCAGTACTTATTTGTCCTCCTAGGCAAAAATTCTCTCAAAATAGTGGAAATATCATCGATTCATACCCCGTGTCTTGTTTTGACAAACAGGTCATCCTTTTCTCATTGTTCTTCTAAGCTTGTTCTTTTTTTTGCTATGCACTAGGCTTGAATCCCAACCCTCTTTCATTGATCTGGTTAATAACTTTTAAGGCTTTAGTAATCCCTTAGATGCATTTTTTGCGTCCCTTTCTAGCCTGGGCACCCTTACTGATAGTTAACTTCAAATCCATTTAAGTGCACTTCGATAGGCAGGGCTCAACCACTAGCAACCTTTCCTTCAAATAAGTAGCGTTAATGAACACAAATGATTGGAAAGAGGATTTTGGGATATCTTTGTCAAGTTTGACCTATGGGGCATCAGTTGAAGTAGTAGCAATGATATCTTCTTCTCCTCCGATACTGACGACTTTGTTCTCAATGATGAACTTTAACTTTTGGTGCAAGATGATGGTACTACCCCTGCAGAGTGAATCTAAGGCCCTTCTAATAAGCAATTGTATGATAATGCAATATCCGTCACATGGAAGTTAACTTCATAAATACATGGGCCTTTTGGAGTGGAATAGTGATGTTTCTCACAATGTTTTTACATGTTCTATCAGATGCTTTCACAACTGTATCACTATTTTGAATTTGAAACATGTCAACAAAGAGCTTGTTCAAGCATGACATGGGCATTACATTTAAAGCTGACCCATTATTAAAGAGCACCTGGGGTAATATGGTGCCTTTATAGTATGTGGTGATGTAAAGTGCTTTGTAGTGTCCTCTTCCTCCGTGTGGGATTTCATCATCGCTAAAAGATATACAACTATTGACAGTGGTGTTGCTCACTAGGCGATCCAACTGACTTATAGAGATATCGAGAGGGACATAGGCCTTATTCAAAACATTGAGGACAGCATTCCTATGAGCTTCTAAATTCAACAATAGTGACAACACAAATATCTTGGTAGGTTGCTTGTTCAACTGATCAACGATACTATATTTGCTGCACTTGATGAACTTAAAGAATTTTGTCGCTTCTTTCTCACTAACTGGATCCTTGATAGCTATTGGATCTGCATTTTTGTTGCAAAATTTGATGTTTGAGGAATAGGATTAGCATTTTCTTATTGAGTTTCATTTCTCGATGCTGCTAGGGCATAACGCTTGCCATTTCAAGTTAAGTGACTTAACCTTAAAAGGTTAATATTTGTAGCTTGCTAACTAAATTCGCTAGTGATCAAAGTTTTGCTTTCATAATTCCAAGGAACTGCTTTGTTGTCCTTATAAGGGAAAGGGGATGGAAGCTGAATGATTATCTTCAATGCAGACTAAAAAATAGGAGCTTTAGCTCTTGGTTAATTGTTGAACAAGATCAACAGTTTTCTAACCTCATAAGGAGGATTGCTCCCTTATTTTTCCACAGTGTTGACAGACGGCGTTGCATTTGCAGACTCAGCATATTGGGTTTGCATTTCATCATAGAATTTAATGCTACCTTTATTCACCATCCTTTGAACCATAGTGAGAAACTCTTTACATGTTTGAAGAGTGTAGCTGTAAACAATATGGAAATCACAAAAGTTATCAAATTTTTTCTCTGCTTTTTTGGCTGCATTAAGCAATTTAGCTTGCACTAGGATTTGCCAAACCAAATTCATTGGCGTTTTAACCTCTTCTATGTTTTCTATAACCTCGCACTTTTCTTCAAGAACCATTTTACTTAGATCTAACTTGGCATGAGTTTAAGATGAATTGGCTTTAGTGCCAGATTTTGGTTGTTGACTAGCCTTCATTTTTCCTTTCTTTTTGTCTTTGTAGATATTTTTTCTACCCGATTCATTTTTCGTGGCCATATCGATCATCCCATAAAGTACGACTATGTTTGCGAAGCTCTTTGAAAAGCTTTTCACTATTTTTGTTGTAATAAAGGGCTTGCAATATGACGATGAATCTGACAATCATATTTTTTTCCATTAATAAGGGATAAATCTGGGCAGCTTCCTACATCCATCTCAAAGCATACTACCTAAAACTTTTATCAGTTCTCTTTTTCATGCCAATAAGAGATTTGAGATCTGATTATTAGTAGGCCACTCCTCATTGATGGCATTAATAGATGGGTTGATGTGTTCATCCCACCCTTCATAAAACTCAATCTCAGATCAATCCATCATCCCTTGGACCATTTCTAAAAATGATGGATAGTGTTGCAAATTGTGCCTTTGACCGTAGTGGTAGCAGGATGTTTTAGTGGTATTTGTACTTTGATTTTTAACATTTGATACTATTCCAGCTTTCATGAAAGCCTGCTAAACCTTGCTCATCGGGGTTTTAACTTCTATAATGCTTATTTCGATCCAACAACATTTCTTATCAATTATCACATTCGCTATGGTTCAACATGATTAGGGAGTGGATTGGCTTTAACATTTTGTCCAAGCCCTTATTCGACTTTAATCACTTTTTTTCTACCAGACCCTGTACCTTCTTCTTAAACAAGGTGAAATTCTCAATAGAATGACCTTGTGCTCCAGTACGGTACTCATAGTAGGTATTCTTATTATACCATCTTGGCTACAGTGGTAATCTTGGGTTTGTGAATACTGAGGCCACTAGTTAACTTGCCAATGGATGAGAGTAAATCTTTTTATAAGAGTAAAGGAGTAGCTCAAAGTGCTCATTTTCTTGAGGTGCTTGTTAACTATTTAAAGCTTTTGCTTTGTTCATATTGTGAGGTTGCGCACTCTGGGCTGCATTTTGAATTAGGTTCAATACAAATTAGTAAACCTGGTAGCATGAATTGGTTGTGGTGCGATGACTAAAGGGTAAAACCTAGATTCAACATGTTCAAGAGGTACACAACCTACACTGATGCAGATTTATTGAACTTACCCTTATTCATTGACTTTTTGACTGACTTGAATGATTGTCCGATGGATATCTTGCCATTTTTAATGGCATCTTAATCATTTCACCCGATATAACCATATCGGTAAAATTTTTCCTGACATTTCCTATTACCATTTCATAGTAGGGAGCTCATAGGTTGCCGACAAACATGACTGTCATTTTTTTTAGTCAAAGGGGGATAAACTTGAGCTACCTCCTCTCTACACCTTTGAGCATATTGCCTAAAGCTCTCAGAGGCTTTCTTTTCCATGTTCATGAGGGAAAGATGATCCGGGGCCCACTCAGGCACGTGCTTATATTAATAAATAAAAGCATGAGCTAGATCCACCCATGTATGAATTCTTGCAAGGTCAAGCCCTATGTACCATCAGATAGTTACCCCGATCAGACTATCCTGAAAAGTAATAAATTAGTAGTTTCTCATTTTTTTCATACTCGACTATTTTTTGACAGTACATACAAAGATAGGCAGTAGGGTCGATAGTTCCATTATACTTTTCAAAATCTTGCATCTTGAATTTAGGTAGGATGACAAGACTAGAAACAAGCCCCAATGACTTAGCATCCTCGATCCCAAATTTAGCACTTCTTTCAATAGCTCGAAGGCGCTTCTCTAGTGACTGATACTTGTTAAGTCTTCATCATTTTTTGAGGACCTCTTTGCTTTCTCTTGCTCCATTTGCTTATCAAAGTCTAGGACCATAGGCCTTGCCAGTGAAGAGTCCGTGCCTTAAAATCTTAAATCAAATGGGATATTGTTGTAAGATTAATGTAAATGAATGGTTGAGTTGATAGGATGTTTGCTACTGGAGGATGTTGCCCATGTAATGCCTCTTCTTGAGCATTGGTGTCTTCAGTACCACCATTCAAATTGTTTTTAAGATTAGCTGGTTCTTTCCCCACATTGATTGTGCTTGTCTACCCTTTTTCCTTTAACGTCTTGAGCAATAGCTTGGTTAGTTCAGCAATCTGAGCTTGGAGTTCCTTATTCCTACGGAGTGATTGCAAGACTCCCTGTACATGAGTTCAAGTCTTTTAATGCAGGCTTGGTGATCATTTTCCATCGTTTTTCAATGGTTATGAGTGTTATTTCGATGATGAACTATAAATTCATGTTTTAGAGCACTTTTACCTTAAATTATTACTAAATTAGGCTTTTATGATATGTTCATGTATATGTTTGATGTAATGTGAGTGAATATACAATCATGAAGATAAATGAATGACTAAAACAATGAAAGAATTAGGTTATTCATGCAAATGCAAAAAAGACAATTGGATTAAAGGGTAGCTCTACTAATAACGTCTTTCATTAAAGCAATAGAATATCTCGATTACATATGATTACATTAAAAAATACCTAACACGGTTACATTGCCTAATTACATGGTCCAAGAAGTACAACAAATCTTGCTCATAGGCTCTAGAGGGTAAGATATCACTGTCAAGGATCGAGCTACATCCATCATGTTTTCAACCTCTAACTGAGCTACTTGTATTTGCTCTGTGAGATGGCAATAATGGCCCTGATAGTTTTGGCATGTATGGTCAACCACTTAAAGCCATTCTCACTCTTCTTGTTTGGAGACTCTCACCAGTGCATTGACTTGGTCTTGGTGAACTTGAAGATAATGCTCTAAATTTGAATTTTGAGTGTTAGAGCTTCATTTTCAACCTGGTTTGCTCTCAAATCCCAGATTCAAGCTTATAACAGTTCATTCTTCCATTGGTAAGTTGATGCTGGATCATGGGTTCTAACAAGCTTTTCCCTATTAAGCTGCTTCTCTCCATTGATGTAGTTATTCCCGAGAGTAGTGATTTTTGTCCTCCACTCAACTAATGACTTTTTTACTCTTTGAAACTTGCTTGCTTTGTTAAGGGCCACATAGTCTTTTTCAAACTTTTGAGATCCTCTTTGAGGCAGTTTTTCTCTTTGATAGCCCTATTTACCTCACCATCTCGGAGGTAGAGGTTCATTTCTAATTGACTATTTTCCTCCTTTAATCAGGTAATCTCCTTAGCAAAGGTCACTTTTTCTTGTTCAAACTCTCACTTGAGCAATTCAATCGCATAGAGAAATTCGTAAATTGGTATTTATGATTTCCCAATACCAAACAGAGCAAAGTGTCATTAATGCGATGGATCATCCATTCATCATATCCTGGGGTCATACTACTTCCTCTCCAATATCTCTCCATGAATGAGGTTTGTTTCTATGCATGAAAAGCTAGCTAAACTTTTGACTTGTAATAAGGCTCACCATAGTCAAAATCCCATAACTCTAGGTCTTGGATGAAAGGGATGAATTGACGGAACCAAAATTATCGAAGGACTAAAAAGGGTGCGTAGCTAGTGCTTCCCCACAATCTCATGAGCGACAAACAACTATAATCTCTACATTGATATATGATTATTTGTGGGGAAAACCAAAAGGCCTTCCATGTTACCTCTTCCCCTGTGAGGTTTCAGAATTTCTAGACCTATTGCTTTTTAGATTTATCTTGAGGCCATTCATTTTCAAGTACCTTAGAGATAGGGCTAAAGTTGGGTAAGAAGTTGTACGACATCCTACTTTCTTTGGGACAAAAGTGATTGGCTAGCCAAATGTGAAAGAGTGGTGCATATTTAATAAAATAACCTGCAACCATTTTCTTAGAAAATTTAAAAGCTGAAATAGTTTCAGCAATAATGGTTGATGCCGGATTGATGTTGCAACACAAATGAGAAAAGACATCTACTACCATAGCTTCAGCATAGCCTAGTGTCTTTGGGAATATGACCAGACCATATATCGCTAGAGCATAGATATCTTGGATTTTTTTGATGTCAATGATACTCACCATTGCTTCTTTCAAACTAGCCCAAGAGATGTATTCACTGTTACCTTTTGTTTTAATATGATTTTCGATCCAAGACTTTATTGCCCTGAGGATTTAAGCTAATTTTTTCTTGAAAGTTAGAGGGTTTAAAGCCTTGCAGTATATTTTATCGACCTTTGCTCTCTCAATGTTAAGTAATGCAATTTATTCCTTAACTATGGGGACCAAATCTTCATGATTGAAAGTGAAACACCGATATGCTAAACTCTAAAATTAAGATACTGCTTGTAATAAGCTAGCATCCAAACGGACTTAAAGCAAAAGAGTAATATCTTCATATCTCTTAGTGAATAATTCTCTTTTGGTATTGCCCTAACTTGTCCATATAGTCTTCGATCTTGCAAATCATTTTGATGGTACCCTATCTTTGTCTTTTCATGCACTGTCGAGACATACCGTGGTTTAAAAACACCCTCATCTTCACACTATCAGTGTTCTAACCATGCAAGGACTTCCTAAAAAGGCTTCAGCTCTAAAGTGGATTGTTGCTCCATGATAGACACCCCTTGATGAATATTGAACCACTGGCCAATTATCCCATAGTGATGGTGATTATGATTAAATGATGCATCTGTGAAAAAGAAAAACAAAAAGGGAATGAGTTAGTAACTAATATGAAACAATAGGCAAAAGATAAAAAAATTAAGAATAGCAACAAAAATGCATCATAAAATTTGCCCTGAGAATAGGCAGTATGATGCCTAGGGGTAGACATGATGATCATGAATGTTGAGGTATTAAACGGATAGAATAATGACATGTCTGCATTAAAATTGCCTTTTCATGAAGTAACATGATACCTCAAGAGGTCTAATGCTGACTATTTAAATGGTGACGTTCGCTCATCACCATCTATGTTAAGTACATGCTAAGCCATCGTTTAGGTAGCATGATGGCTTATTTCGATTAGATATAACTATTTTAAGATCGTATTGCAGGTAATGGCATTCATTTGTCCTTACCCACTTATTAAAGAGGATTTTCTATTGAACTTAACAACAAATCCTAAAGAAATAATCATGAAAATAAAAATGACAAAGCAAGTGACAATGTTCACCTATTACTACCCACATAACCATGGTATATAAGAGTAAAGGTAAGATATGTTTCCCCAAGTAATCCTACTCTTCAGGTTATTCTAGCAACATCTAGTATGGTTTGACATGGTTTAGCTTGTAGGGTTCATTATATAGGTTTAAGTTGATGCCTATTTTGGTACCTGAATCATTCCTCCATCTGGTTAGTATAGCCAAGGCACCCCAATCCTAGGCCAATCATGTGTTTGGCAGAACGAGTTTAATCTAGTGGATGTATTTCCCTATGCAAATGCAGAGGGGTACTCATGAGAGACATAGATAATTTACACCCCAAAAGGTCTTGCCATGCCTATGCAGAGGGTTACTCACGAAAGTAGATGGCTTACTTACTTTTAATAATTAAGATACTAACCACACCATGGTTTTTGGTGGCAATCTAGTGCAAATGCAAGTGTATGGTGTATATTGGGGAAACAATGAAACGTTTTGTTTTATTCCCATATTATCATACTTATTAAAGTTGCTATTTATTCGAGAATGAACAATCCCTAAAAATCACAAGATGAAACATAAAAGATAGAGATTAGTAAATAAAATGTAAGGGAATTATTTCTAAATAATTATGGAGACCGAAAAGCCAAGAACAGAATGAAAAATAGTTAGTCATAGGCCTAAGTCTCTAGGTTCCCCGTGGAGTCGCTACGCTGTTGCCACTACCCACCTTTAAAACTTCGAACGATCTAAGAGGCATAGCGCGCTTGACTTAAAAATAAATTATGGTTAGTAATGGTCAAGCCTTTGAGTTATCCCTTGATCGGGATTTGGATTAGGGATAGTAATATGAAAAGGAGAAAGACCGTCAGGCAAATTGCTCATCCAAATAGTCTCGAATGGCTAGCACGAATTGACCATAAACTTGAAGTAGCCATTGGTCATTTCAAGCTAGGCAGGATGATGCCTATTGAAAACAATATTTCAAGTTACAAAACTCAAAACATCAATTTCAAGGTCTATGAAGTTCAGAGATTCGTTGGTTGGATTCAAGAGTTGGTTACGCATAGGGAAGGATTAACACCCCCATGACACTCAAAATCAGTACCTACTAACTATGTTTCGCTTCCATCTTGGCTTAATCGGTTCCATTTTGTCATCATTTAGAAGTAATTTCCTTTAATGCATGAAGTTTTGTAAACTTGTAGATCCAAGTTTTTAAAGATCCGAATTTTAAAGAAAATTAGATCACCTATGCGCCTCAAAGGTGTGAGGAACATAGGGATTTTTATAAAAATAATGTTCAGATTGGGTTTTGAAAATTTGGATATTCTATATTATGCATGAGAGATACCCACATGAAACATCACCTTATAAATTTTATTGGAAATCGAATTTTAAATATGAATGCACGATAATCACTACAAACAAAAACTGTGTTAGTAAGGCGACAAAGAATATAATAATATTATAAACAAACAATCATAAACTAAAGAGCGTAAAAAGGATTGGTGATCAAAATGTGTCTCATAATTGTCTTTAATCATAGGAGAATAATCAAGATGACGGTTTAGAGACAGGTTTGGATTCAATGGTAATTTATGAAAAAAATTTTAATCGAAAAAATCAGGGGCATCCGAAAGGGAGAAGATTTTTAGATTTTTTTTACATGAGGCTGTAGCATCCCCTCAGAGAGGTGGGGTTGGAGTATCCCTAAAGAAGCAAAATATTTAAGAATAAAGAGAAAATTTGAATTTTTAATGAAAAACAAGGTTAAAGTATCCTCTCAGAATAATAGGGTTAGAGTGTCCCCAAAAATGAAATTTTTTGGTGGTTTTAGATAAGGATTAAGAATCTTGAAATGGATATAAAAAAGTTAAGTTTTGAGTTGAAAACAAGGTTAGAGTATCCCCTCGGAGCAATAAAGTTAGACTATCTCCACTAGTGATAATTTTAATATAGAGGAAAATGATATCTAGTATGAAATCATTTTTTTTTTTTGTATTTTAACCTTATCTGAGTCTAAAGGGCTTGTGTTGTGGGGAAACCAATCAGGTGCATTTTGAGACATTTGAATGTTTTGATAAAAGGAGATTCAAAAATTATGTTAAAAACAGGGGATAGCATTGTGCCACCTCCATTCCCAAATTTATTTCGGATTCGTCTAAAGGCTTTATTGGTGAATAAGGTAACATTGGAAAGATGACTTGATAAGATTTAATGTAAAAAAATCCAAAAATCCTAGAAAATCACTTTCTAAGCAGAATTAATTTTTGAAATTAAGTCTATCCTGACACAGGCATCATATGGAGGGGAAAAGACATACCAAATTTTGAAAAATTGTTTCGAGCTCATCCGAGATTGTTAAATTATGAACAATACCTTTCCAAAAAGAAAATTTTATAAACTTTTTATGAAAAATATTTAAAGATTTTTTAAAAAAATCATTCGATAAGCCAGAATGGCATAAACAAATGTTGCATGTTGGTTCTAGAGGTCCCAGACAATAAAGGTTTGAAAAATTCTAACTCCCTTATCTGGAACGGTCGAAGGGTGAACACAACACCTTTGGAAAGTTACTTTGATGCCTTTCAAAGGAAAAACATCAAAAAACCAGGGAAAGTATTTTTATGGTTCAAAAATGATTTTCCAAACCTAGACTACAATGTTGCCAGAGCAAAACAATGGGCTATTCGATATTTTTTGGTTTTTTTTCAAAGATAGGCTTGGGTCTAGGACATCTGAATGTCTCTGATAGAAAGTAACATGGGCATCACAAGTTCAATCCACAATCCCAGAGTAGTTTAGGATGATTAAACAATCCTATTAACTATGTCACTAAAGGGAATGTTAGACTCAAGATCAAGGTTTAATACTTTAACAACTAAAAGAACATCATTGTTTTCTTGAAAAATAGCATCTTTAAACCTATTTTACCTTGAATCCAAAACCAAAATGTTTGATTTGTCCCTAAGATTGAGAGACTAATTTTATGAAAACATTAAATCCATGCGATTCTTTATCTATAGAGGTAACATGAACTTAACTTGGGGATTTTTCTAAAAATTAGGTTTTTAAGAAACAACAAGCATTTTTTTGATAAGGATGTCATGAACAAAATACAATACACACAAAGATGAACATGGATTAAACATGCAAACACATAAACATGACATTTTGACATGGAAACAGGTGATAAAAATGCAAGAAGGGGGCAAATAATGATGGAGTTTTTAAGATAACATTTTTATGTCATGAGACTCCTTAAAATACAAGAAAATGCATGAACATATATGAGACACGTTAAGGTGACATTTAAAAATATGATGAGTATGTGATATAAAAGAAACATGGCAAGAAATGCATAAACTGAGGCTGTGATAACAATGAAGATGAAGCAAAGCATATTTGCATATTCAAATAGCATTAAAGTATCAAGATAGTCCTCAAGATCCTAAGACTACCACAACCAAGACAATAATGATGCATAAGGGTCCTAGGATGGTCATGGCAGGTTTCACTAAAATGATGTAGATGATAAAACCAAAAAAATGTATGGAAAAAGATAAAAAAAATATTGAAAAAGCTTGCACTCCTTCTCTCTTCTTAAAGTAATGACTTTAAGCTCAGTTCTTTATCTCTTTTTGCTATTATTTTGTAAGAAAATGATGAAAGTAAGAAACTTTTTGGTAATATGGTGGCTGGTGGGGTGTTTTGAGTTTTTGAAGGTTTTCTGGTGGCAATGGAATAGTGTTTTTTGGAAGAGTTTTTAAGGCTAGAATTTGTGGGAAAGTGTTCTTTTTCTCTAGGAATTGCTAGAGAGATTTTTTTCTCTTTTTTTTTGTGAGGTAGCTACTAGAAGTCCTTCTATTCAATGCTCAGCCAATGCTTTTAGGAGACAGAGCAAGTGCATTATTTATCTTTCTCTCCTGCACCAAGGGACATCTCCAGCTACTATGCTCAGCTGATTTTCTTTTTATTAGTTTTGCCATGCTGAGTAGTGAGGTAGAAAGGCTATGATAGCTTGTAGCTAGAGATATGCCTAACATGCCTTCGTAGAACCATATATTTTATGAAAATGACCCTTGTCATTGGTTATTTGGGCTCTCAAAATTGGTTTAAATCTAGTCATAAGCCTATAGTTGAGTTTTCCAATGATTTATGATAGTTTCTTGGTGCAAAAACTTATTTAAATCGAGTTTTTGAAGGCTGAAAAAAGTGGCTCGAACTAGGCAAAATGCTTTAGTGTATTGATACAATGAGTTATGTATCGATACAATGAGCTATGCATCGATACTAAGAGCAAAAAAAATATTTCCAGTCTCAAGACTTAGAGGCCTGTGTCGATACTCATGCTTGTGTATCGATACATTTTGCCAAAAATCATAACTTTAGCTAGTGCCAAGGTCTATATCGATACAAACAGGCTAGGTAACGATATCACACCTTAGGTATTGATACCAAACCCTCTAGTATTGATATTTACATGTGAAAATTCAAATTTTTGGTGACACAAAAGCCTCGTATCAGTACTTATGCACCAATATAACTTATGCGTACTTGTGGATTCTTGATTTACCTCAACTTGGTCATAAATAGTGGGAAATTGATCCGTATACTCATCTAAATGACCTTTGTGACACCATAAAAAATGGCCTTTGATGCCTCATTTTACATGTTTCTTTAATGTGACCCATAGGTATCTTAAACTTTCCCAAAAAAATTTTTTACATGGCGACACTGCACCTAGCAATCTTCCCCTAGTTTTATTTTTTTTTATCTTTTGATTTTATCATCTTTCAATTGAGGCTAAGCTGCCAAAAGTTGGCCTAAAAAAATAAGGTGTCTACACATATATATACATATGTTCAGATTTATAATAGTATATTATTTATAGGTTTAACATAAACCAAGATACACATTGATCAAAGCTGTCATAGGAGTGTAGAAAAGAAAATGAAAGTTACAGAGGTAAAGTTATTTTTTCTTATAGTATATAGTTTAATGGAATATTAATTGCCAAGTGTAGCTAACATGTGCCGTACAAAATTGCTACCTAGTTATAAAGTAAGCACGTGTTGCAATCTAGGGTTGCTATAAATGATGATAAAAAAGATAATGTAGCTTGAGAAATAGGTTTTGAAGAGTTTTTGAGTTTAAGAGTAACCCTTTTGCATCACCAATTATGTACATGTTTGATAGAACATCTTGACACATTAAATAATACTTTGAGATGGTCCAACCATGTCATTGTAATTAGGGATGCCGATATTGGTAAAATGTTTGGAGTTCCATGTAATAGGGTAGAGGTTATAGAAGAATATGTAGATAACAGTGATGAGATAAGGACATGGTGCATAAAGTGTTACCTTCTAATTCATTACAAGATGTTGAGGATCTGTTACACAGTGTAATAGATTTAGATAATTGGAAGAGGCTATTTGCAATGTATGTAATAGGAGCCATCCTACTGTTGGGTAGTAAGATGGAAGTTAATATAAAGCTGGTGAAGACCATCTTTGATCTACTGCGAATCAAGGCGTACAATTAGGGTGGGTTTATGTTGAATCAATTGGTTGATGCTGTTAGGAAAAGAAAGAAAATGCAGAACATATATCACCGCCTACGCCCTAGTTCTCTAGGTATCAGATATATCACATTATCCTAGTAAGCTTTAATTAGATATATAATATAAATTTTTTTTTGTGGATGTTTTACTTGGATAGGGTTATCCTATCTGAATAATGCACACCCTATGCAATGCCCTAGATAAGCGGATGGGATGATAATTCCATCAAAAAATGCCTACGCTTCGAGGAAGAGTATGGTGGATATGGTTTTAGGTAGGTAACTATAGTCATATTGTTAAAACTTCTTTTGTTTTGGTTATCACTTAAATAGTTATGCATTATAATAGCAAACTAAGTATTTGTTGTTGTTACAATTGTTATCATCATAATTGTTGTGTAATTATGTTTGTAGGCTGTAAGTATCATTAAACCTCTGACTGATGAAAATGCCAAAGGAAGTGAATCCCTACAGCCAGATCCAAAGGTAATAGTATGTTTAATTTTCTTTTTTTTTTTATTCTGTCCATAAAGTCTAAGCTCTGATTGCTGTTAACAATTAACATTGGCAAGAATGAAGGCTCTGTTTTATATAGTTTTGTGTAATGTATTGGTAATTCAATCTTTGTTAACCAATGCGTGGTATAAATAATCTTATGTCATAGGTTATGTTGCAACGGATCAGGACACGAACTAATGAGATAATGAAGTGAAACCAAGAGATTATAAGATTGAATAAAGACAATCTCCTCGATATGATGGCATTAGCAAAGCTGTCATCATCACATAAAAATATTTAAATACTTACTATTGCAAATAAAATGCAGTAGCTAAGGCAGTGGAAGGTGACAACCATTGTTAGAGAGATGGAAGGTTCCCTATCACGTTAATTTACACTATTCGATTTTGGTTCCAATTCTACATAAAATGTGTCTTCTTCTCCTTCAAATGTTAGAGTGTTAAAGGGGGTATAATTTTTTAGGATGAAGTTTTGGATATGGTGAAGGAAGAAACACGTGGTGATATAAATTCAGCATGGTTAGGAGCTCTCCAGGTACTTCCAGGGTGATTAGGGCTGCTGCCAACCTTCGATCACCTTATTTGGTTATTTGGCCACTCAGCTTATTGAGCAAACTCAAAAGAGCTATGATCGAGCATGCATGGGATAAAAATTTATGCATTGAGTGAGCTCAGGGTATATATTGTACATTAGTCATGGTTACATTTAAAATCATTCTAACATGTCCATCACACTGAATAATCCATTTTGTATGTCTTTGTTGTAGGGAAACACTTTGGGATGTAATGATGGCGAACATGTTATCCTTAACCAAATCCAATTAGTTTAGCAATGTGGTACGGTAAACTTGTCTTTTTTACATATCTCATTACATGAACCTGTACATTCTTATGATCAATGTAACAGTTTGTTTATGTATATATATTTTAGGTAGTGGAGATGTATGTTAGCGTGATTAATGCAAAGAAAGTGTATGTAAGGAAAAAATAAAAGTTGGGTGGGGTTGTTTTGACCTCACAATTGGTGATATGAATTACATCTTCTGATGACATATACATTACATCTTTTGCGTTGGGTCATTGGATATTTGTTTTTTAATAAGCAAATGTTAATATACAGTGAACTTTTCATGTAGGGTGTGATATTGCATTATAATCCTAGATGAAAGATAGCCCAAAATGATGTCGCCACTCATTTTGCAAATTTTATAGCAATTGAACCGTATAATGCTAATATAATAAGAGCTTAATTGGTTTGTACCAATTATGCATGTAAGCTAAAATAAGTTGCATATATATGTAAATAATTATGATTTGTTTTTAATACCTTATATATTTGTTAGGTATGCTTGCCGTTATGTGCAAACAATCATTGGTTTGCGTATTACATTAATGTGGTGTTTTCCAAGATAGAAATCATTGATTCTAGAAGGTCACATTTGATTCCCCAGACAATTGGTAATCTTTAAGAAAACATAACTTATACTATCCTTGTTTAAGGTGATACGATAAAGATGAAGTTTAGGGTAATTTTTATATGATATATGTTCTCACTTACAGCAAAAGGTTTTACCCACTTTGCTGTGTATGTGAAACTATCCAACTGTAGATGTTGTTCACCAGTAAAAGGAAAGATGCATAGAGTTTGAGTGACAGTCAGATGATGAGTAAATCTTGAATCGCCTATCATAACATTAGTTTGGGTTCATTTTTTGGTTGGCATTTAGAATGGGTTCAAACTTTTGTGAGTTGTATTACAGTTTCTAATGACTATGGGGTATTCTTAATTAAGCATTTACAACCTTGGACTAGCCAAATCACTTTACCATTGAACGGTGAGTATCCAGGGCATAAGATTTGCTCATTACTTCCCATTAGAAGTTTTATTTGTGTGATAACAAATGCATTGGCTTTTGTATAGGCTAATGCCAAGAAGTACAGACATTAACTCATGGCACAATTCATTTTGGATCCAAGGAATATGAAAAAGGACAAAGTACTGAGCATGTTGACAAAGGTTTAGGGCATATACTGTGTACATAGGATTGACATGTACATTTTGATATTGGTATAGGGTTTGTAAGGGTTTTATGGTTACGAAAGCTGCAGATTTCATTATTTGAATGATGTACAGGAATATTGTACATATTATATTAGATAATATAAATCCAATTTTCAATTTTAATAATTATCTTCTTGCACTTGTTGTTGTCTTTAATATTAATCTACTTATACCAGTAGATAAGTATATTAGCTATCATCTATACTATCTACATAGCCCTTGTAAACTTATTTGTACATTTTACGTTAGACTTTTTTGGTACATGGGATACGACTTAATTTTCTTGACATCCTTCTTTCCTAGTAAATTGACAGTTGTCATATGAAAATTCAGCTTTACTTGTACACACATTTAGTTCTACACATTCAGTAATTCTCATAAGTAAATTCAATAATTATCATGTATACATTTAGTTATGGTACTATCAAAGCACTACGTACATTCATATAAATTTAAATTAAATACTTTAAAAATACTAAGCTAATTTGAATGTTAACTAACTATATGAAGGGAATTATTTTTCCATTAATCAGTATGTTCCTTGAGTTGCATCCTATAGTGTGCACATGCCATAATTGTAAGCAGTTATGGTTTTATGGTTTAACGTCACTGTAACTAATCAAAAAACCAATTTAAATTTAGTACATATATTCCCCATTTTGCAGTCTATAATCCATTTTGGTTTAGAGTAACTGATATTAAGCATATGAACATAGAGTTTTATTTTTTATCCATAAATTTTCCCCTTAACTGCTCCACTTCTAACATTTGTTGAATGGTTTATAGAGTAAAATTAACTACTAGTAACCACCCCACAAAACTGTTATGGCCCTAAACTTTATACTTATAGAAGCATTGGAGTTAGAACTTATTTCGTATCTTTTTTTTCCTATTTTTTATCTTCCTAGTAACTATTATTAACCATCTATCTTTAGTTGTTGGTTGCAGGCTAATGAAAATCATCTCAATTGACTTTCAAGACCTTGTATGTAAGGTTGCTGATGTAAGTGAATTTGTTACTCCTATTTATCAGGTCATATAGAATATGGAGAATAAATATAGGGTAGTTATCCATATTGCACTGCTCCATGAATTAGAGAACTTAAAAAATATTTTAGTGGAAAGTGAGTTTTAGGAAGATGAGAAGAGAGCAGAAACGTTTGCCATTAAGAATGCGATAACTCATATGAAAGCACATTTTGGCTTTGAGATTGATGACTACAACTATGACATATTCAACACTACAAATAAATGTATAATAAAAAGAAATTGATTGACGTCGCATGGTAATCCCTTATAGAAGAACTCCCACAGACTGTCAAATGCATATAGATAAATATACTACTGAGTTTGAGGCGAGAATCGAGATTAAGCTGAAAGTGATGCAGAAGCTTAAATCTGTGTTAGATACGCTTAAATAAATTTAGGGATTGACATGCCAGGTTAACATATTCGGCTGTTTATATTATTAATATACATATGTGTATTTAGGTTTAAATATATGAACAAATGCATGCTTCTTCCTCTTTGCATTCGGTTGTCTTCAAGTTGAATTTATTATTATAATAATATAAATTAGAACAATCTAACCTTCCATTCATTGTTATTGTTAAGGAAGAGAGCCAAAAATGATATATGTTATTTCCATGACATCATGTAAATGCAATGAGTTTAGGGTAAATGAAAGAACAATCTTTACTTTGATAGAACAACATGAACTATCAAACTTTGTACATGGATGTTTTAATGAGTGCACCATTACTTACACCATAACTTTTTGTTCTCTTGAAGACTTTGAATCTAAAAGTTGTATACGCATTCAAACAAAGGTAGTAAATAGCTGGAAAAACACTTTTATCTTCAATATAATTCTTTAATACATCAGATATCCATTTTAGTTGTTGTATATAACTCATTGTAAAGATATAATTACTCCAAAGAAATGGAAATAAGTTAAAACAGTGATTAGGTTTGACCAAAATATAGCCAAAAACCAAATGTGCATATGTTATTTATGGTGCAATTCATCCTAAACTCCTAGTAACTCATGACTAACAGTCCCAATCTTTGTGTCAATTAGTGATAGGCTTTTCATACAAAATCTGGGACATTTTCTACTTTTGCTAATTTCTTAAGATATACTCTTAGTAATCCCCCAATAGCTATGAATGTAGAAGTTATTGTGTTGGTAGCATTATAATTTGCCAATAGAGGATGGAAGCTTCTACTAATCGATCCTATAATATAGATCAATTGATGTAAAAGAAATATAATATGTAAATGTACAAAGTTCTTTTTTGATTTGCAAGTGACAACTCACCTAATAAAGCATCACTGTCTTCCCTATATTTGTATGAATAAGGGAATATTGCATTATGTGACTACATCACATTTCAAAATAGTGATATCATTTGATTAACCAATTCGAATAAAAAAATAGGAAAATAACTTAAAATTGAATTCCTACATTATGTTAGCAACTTCTATGTCTCATGCTATCTCAATCACGAAATTACTTACTAGATTTAGCAAGGATTTGTAAGGGGTGTCATCCAACAACAGCATGTTTTATTCATTATAGCCCTTCTCCTTTAGGCTACCATATTTATCCCATAGATTTTGTAGATCCTTAAACACCAAAGGCTTAGCAGGGTTGTCAAGAGTGCTGTATTTCATTTTTGTGTAGCGGTATGCATCCTAAATGAGAAATTGATATGTCAGATTTAAGCTTACTTGATCGTCATACATTTTATGAAATATCAATGATGTTTTTTCACTTTACCCAACAAAACAACAATCTCTCCTTCATATCACCCAGTAAATATGTCAAAACACTGTCCATGTTTGTCCTATATGTCAACATGTGATATATATGTTCAGGGTCACAACGATTTTTGCTATGGTTTAGTACATAACTTACTTGCTTCTTGATGGCCAAACACCAACTTCAAAGGTGTCAAAGCAGAACTGTATAAAGTCCTCATAGAATGGTCTCCTTAAAACTGAGAAATCATGTAATTTATACATGAGAAGTCTCCCATATGAAGGAATTTACCAGCTAATTGTAAAATAATTTATTAATGAAGTAAGACTACTATTCTGCTACTATACTGCTACTGGAATAACTACCTTACCTGTATGCGAATGGATTTTTCTCCCTTTGAAATCTTGTGGAGAGTTTGATGAGTGGACTATATCTACCAAGACATTATTGACATCAACGACAATAAGTTTCTTCATATTTCCCTTTGGTTATCAATTATTATAATTCAATCTCTACCAGACATATTCATCAAGATCGTTAGGTGGTCCATATCTGGTAATTGCTTCTATTATAAACCATAACTAAACTACGTAACGGTGAAAAACAAGGAAAAATGACATCAATTAAGACCCATGCTATTATAGTTTCATATATGTAACTACAAACTTCCACATACCTCATCATTCCGATCGTGCTCCCACTCAACAAAGCAATGATGTCTTCATTTGTAGTTGCTCTTGAGCCAAAAAATTAGGTAGATCATTTGGCCATGATCTCTTCTTTGACAAATTTAATAAGAAAACTAGTTTGTCTGCCCATACTTGGAACATCTGATCTCATTGTTGACATGTGTTCCTTCATTTTGTCTATTTTCTCTCTCAATGACTTTATGTTTTCCCACACATCTAACATGGTTGGGGAGTCCTTATTTATGGAAAGTGCACTTGATACGACCGTTACTAAATGTTCACCTGAGTCTGACCTTTTCTTATGCTTACTTGTTGCCATATTTGCTCAGTTTCCTCCATTAAAGTCAAGGCTAGCCTTCTTCTGGCTAACCCACTATGTTCCATCAGTTTTAGACACTAATGTTCCTATTTCATTAGTGGTACAAACTCCACAACGTTGTAGAAACTCAGATATAATGGATGCATAGGGAAGGATTCTCCTATTACTATTGTAGACTACCTTGATTTTTAATGGAATAATGAAATAAAAACCTAGATTTTTGCCCCTCATCAAGTAAGACATAAGCTATCTATCTTCATGAGTCATCATGGCAAATTTCCCTTTGAGGATCAGTATGTGAACTAGGATCAAGTGTAGTAGTTTTTCATGTATATGCAGGCTATTTGCATTAGTCCTAATCCCTTGTAGAGATGTGTCCTTAAATACAATTTTCACATGATCTAATACGTACCCACTTATATATAGTTCACATTGACTATATGGCACAAAATCCACACCAAGTGCTTCACATAAACTTTTGGGACTGACCAATAATTCTTTCCTACCAACATATATGTGAAAAAACTAACACCCAAAAACTCAGCATTGTTTTCAAAATGTTCAACTACACTATCATTTCTTCCTATGTCAATGTTATTGTAAAATAATTGTACTAATCTCTCATAGTATTTAATTGACTATTCCATTAAATTTCACAACCAATGGAGTTTCAAAGTATCAAAGTATGGAAAATCAAGCTAATAAAGAAGCCTGATATTAATATGTTATCCTCCAAGCACCCTTTTTTACCTAAATCGATCACTAAAACGGCGTTCTTGCTCTGAAAATTTGAAGTCTTTTGTGGGTTATCAAGGTTAACCCTTTATAAGAGTGTCAGTTCCATTATTGTTTACTACTGGATCAGCTTTCTGGCTTTCTTTCTCTTCACGAGTCCTCTTTCTGTTAGGAATGCCCTAAGGATGAAAGACATTTGATGTGTTTCATTAATTTAAACTGATTATTTATATATATATATTCGAGTTTTCATTTTATCATTGTTATTTCGTCTTCATTTACTTTTACATGTTAAAGCAAATATGGCTTGTTGACTACTTGTGTTTATACCATTAGAATGTTGCAAATAATGGACTTTATATGTGGAAAGACGGCATTTTAAGGTAAATAGCCTAAATTGATAGTCCATAGTTTATGGAGTTAATGCAAGCAATTAACTCATGTTAAGACTATTATGTCATCTAAATCCAATTAGGGAGATGGCTTGTCTTGGTAATCTTTAGTAGTTTGACTCCTAGATAGAGACATAGATATATAACTTAGAGGTGGTGATATATTAGATTGGACCAAAGTGTAATTAGTCTATTAATAAGTCAGTTTACATGGGTTAATTTACTTTTGACATTCATTATGTAATTACCTTAATCTTGAGTAAGTAATTGACTCTATGTCTATAACTTGTATGGTTTGATGTTCCAAAGGCTAAAGTGTCTTGAAATAGTATGCTACTAGATCGGTTCGCTAGGCATATGACTTATAGTCGATGAGTGCTTTACTTATAGATATGGAACCATAGCTCCCATAAAGAGTTAAAGTTATCCTCTTAAAAAGCATTATACAGTATAGTGAAAAGAGACGAGGCCTCAATCATTTATATGTGAAATGATTAATTGTTCACATGTGGTGAATAATCATTTTCACATTAAGAGTAAATGAAACTTTAAGATAAGGTGATCAAGTAGATAAAAAGGACGTTTAACCTCAATTTGATCACGGATATCATATGAGGGTATTACAGAAATGACAAGGTCATTGGACAAAAAGGCTATTTATAAAGCTTATGTAATACAATATATAATTGGGAGTGCAGTCTCAAGTCTTGAGTGGTACAGCTCTAAGATTAATAATTATGTGATTAATTATTTGAGACAAAATTGTTAATACATAGAATATTAGAGCCTAATTATATATATCCAATTGATCCCTCCACTAGCTCAATATAATTCCTTAACGGTTGGTTATTGATTGGAATATCTGGAGATGAAAAGTTCTCAATATGGTGGAGTGGTATTCACCATTTTAGGAGTGTGGGCATTTTCTTCAGTAAATAAATGAAAATGATTTTTTCATATTATTTATTTAGAATATATATTTAATTTGATTAAATATTTATTTAGATAAGAATTAGTAATTTAAATTAATTATATTTATCTTTTTGATAAATATAAGAATTAATTTAAATTAAATAGATATGAAAAATTAATTATTTATATAATTAATTTAATACCTATTAAGACTTATTTTCATATTTCTTTATAAATTAAATATGGATAATATTTTAAATAAATTTTAAAAAGTTATTTTATTTATTTATTTATTTTAATTTATGATTAAATTAATTATTTTATTATAATTAATTTTATTTTGATTATTAGTACGTAATTATTCTATTCGAATAAAATTATCATGATTTTATTTTGACTAGAATTAAAGTTATGGGAAATTATTGGGCTAAATAAAATTAACAATTTAAACAGTAGTATTCAGATTAAATGGGCTAAGTTCCATAAAATAAATTTGGGCCAAAATATTGTCTATGGGTACTACGATTTAGGCTAAATTATAGTGGGCACCCACACTAGGGTTGGCGCCATATTGGGTTTTATGGAATTAATAAAATAATTATTTTAATTAAAAATTAAAAATAGGGCTATTTTGTTATTTGATATAAATAAGAGGCATATGCCTAGGGGTTTTTCTTAGATTTTGGCACCATACCTAGAGGTTTCTAATCACAAATCTCGTGATTCTAAATCTGGTGGCACAAGGTGGTCATTAAATAGAATTAAGCCATATGAATTTGGAGTTGATCGAGACAAAGAGTGCCTACACACACTACCATCTGGGAATTGGATAATAGTGGAAAAAGCTAGTTGGTTGAAGCTTTTACACAGATATAGGAATTCCTGGATGTCATCTTTAAATATACAACTCAAGTAACAAATTAAGATGGTTTTATTATATATAACAACACGATTTAGTATGATCGGATTAAAATTTTTAAAATTTTTGCTGTGCATATGATCAGTTTTTTCTTACACTTTCAAATGTAAGTCTTCGCTGCCATGTCCAAATTTGCAACAATTGGATACCATTCATGGTGGGCTTCGGTGTTTTGCAATGGTGATCGTTAATTTTAGATGACTGTAACCAAAAAGGTCTAGGTTTCAAGGGGTTTTCGGGAGTCAGTTCTTTAATGCATGGTGTCAATTCCCTCTTAATGTGGGAGTCGGTTCCCTCCTTATGTGGGAGCTTGTTTTTCAAAACACGATGTCGGTTCCCTTTTAATGTGGGAGCAGGTTCTTAACTCAAATTGAGTCAGTTCACTCCTTATGTGGGAATCGGTTCTTCAAAGCACAAAGCCAATTCCTTGCTTATGTGGGAGCTGCTTCCTAATAATGCATAAAGTCGGTTCCTATATGCATTAGAGGGACGAGTTTCAATGCCAAGCTCTGACTTTTTTTTTCTTTTACAAATTATTCCCAATTGTGCATATTTTCCACAAATGATATATATATATAATTAGTAAGGGCATAAATATATAGATATTTAATTTAGCCACATATCTATTATATAATGGCAAATATAACGTATAAATAATAATGCTTTCAAATATAATTTTCCATTCTTCAGTTTTGGATTAAAAATGATGTCTACATAAAAATGTACATCGATATATCTATATTTTTTATTATTAATTAAAGGGGAATATTTTTGTGCATTGAAGTGTTTTGTAATGGAGTCAAGCCAAAAATGGTGGGAGTCGATTCTTTTAAGGTCAACCTTGTTAAAGTAATGATGTTTATGCCCCTCATTTAGTTTACCACTATGTCATAGATATAAATCCATATGTCCATGGATATGCCTTTGTTTGCATACTTAGGAAGTTTCCTTCCACATCATCCAACCACCTTTCCTTCCATCGCTAGCCTATCCGTACATACTAGTGTGCGTCAGATCCTACTCTTTTAACCATAACTTTCTTTTATTGACGAATTTGCATCTTGCCGCCCTCTATTTAAGCTACTCTTGTTATTTCTACTTTTGGATTGCCTATTCATAAGTCATATCATTTAGTGAGAAAAAGATGCCTAGAATTGGATTTCTTCTCAACAAGTATCTATATCCATATGCTTCACCTAAATGTGTTGATTTCCACTCAGGGGATTAGTGGTCAATGGTGCTACGTAATACCCAAAAAGTCTGAGTTGCATGCATATATATTTAAGGGTTTCAGTGCAAGCTTTGAGGCAAAAAATGTCTATGTGTTAGGAAGTGTAGTGTATCAAAAGTCCCCTTTGCATATAGAATTTTGTCACAACATGGCCTAGATACGAATCCTAACTAGCTCGACTTAAAATGGCAAATGTATCTTTTGTTTCTATATGTATATATATCATTATTTTTTATTTTAGAGGCATATATTGTTATTATTTTATTATTTCTTATTTTCGTACTTAGGGACTGAGTTGTCAAGATGAGTCACTCACTTGATTTAACTCTAAATAATCATTACGAAACGACCATTTATATTAGAGTGGCCACGAATCTTATTTTATCCAGGTGAGATTGGTCACCCACTGGAGTTTGTATTTTAAAGGTTACGAAACCCTTAAATACAAACTCCAAGGTCTATGCTCATACCAGATGCTTGAAAAGGTTCGGGAGTTAGTTACAATCACATGTAAATATTGACCTTCTCATGATTTCTAGTAATCGGTACCTTATTAATCCCATGTTTGCTTAAATTTTGATTTTTATTTGGTTTCAATATTTGATATTTAATTATAATTTTCATATACTTAAAATAAAATTTGATGAAACAAATTTATTATTCTGGATAAGAAAATTGGGTTTTAATGTTTTTTGGAAATCAAAATATCATTCGCACCCTCCTGGAGGACACAAAAATTTTTATCATTCTTTTTTGTACCCTGTTGGAAAACCTGTGGAATACGAAAAGTTTTCTTTTTACAAAAATTGAAAGATTCTGACTTTCATTTAAAAAGGATGTCTCATTATTAAAATAATCTATAAAACCCTTCCATATTCTTGTAGAAATTTTATGTACTATTTTAACATCAAAGATTTTGCCGTAATTTACAAAAATTCCAATTTTATTATAAATATTAAAAACTATCATAAGATTTGGTTTAGATAGAAAGTACTAAACTCAATTCTAAAGATCCTAGTGACCAACATGTTCCCTAACGTACACCTTCGACTTCAAGGTATCTTGGTGACTCTAAAAGACTCAGTTCTAAAATAAATGAATTATTAAAAGGCCTCTATGGAGTACCTTCGACATTTAAGAGTCTTAATACCCAAAAGATTCTAAAACTTTATAAACAAATGAACCTATTCCAACTGTACACCTTCAACATAGAAGTATCCTAGTAATCACATAGGACTTTATTCTAACATAAATTACTAAAATGTCCCTGAGGTCTATCTTTAACATAGAAATATCTCGGTAACCTAACGGACACGAAAATGATTATAAAATGATGAACCTATCCTAAATATACACCTTTGGCCTAAAAGCATCCCGGTGAGTACCTATGTCTTGGTTTGAGAAACTTTACCAAAATGCCCTTAGGGTATACCTTCGACATGAAAGTATCTCGATACCCTTAACGAAAACGAAAATGATTATAAAATGGTGAACCAATCCTAAATATACACTTTTGGCCTAAAAGCATCCTAGGATTACCAAAGACTAGGGTATAAATAAAATTACCAAAATACCCCAGGGTATATCTTCAGCATGATAGTATCCCAGCACCCTAATGGAGACTAAAATAATCGTAAAATGATGGAATCTAAAGTTTTAGAACTGGCTTAAAATGTAAAATTACAATTAAGCCCCTAAACTTTTAAAAATTTCATTTTGTACCTTACGAAAAACTAAAAGAATACGAAAGATTTTGAAAATTTCCATACCCATACGAAAAGCTATAGGAATAATAGAAATCTTTAAAAATGACAAAAATAACCATTTTGCCCTTAAAGACTAAAATTTGCTATTTAGTCCCTAAATTTTTTAATTTTGCATTTAGGTCCTTAGATGGAAAAATATCATAAAATTTCACCAACACGTGAAAATACATATGAAAAACACAGCATACACATCCACAAAGGTTCAACCAACACCTTAGCCTTGACACAAAAATTTTAAGTTATTTGCAAACTAGTCCCTAAACTTTCTAAAATTGTAAAATGACCCCTAAATAGAAAATCATCATAAAAAATCATCAAACAAAAAAAAAATCAACACAAAAATCATGGAAAAAAATATACATAAAGGTTCGGCGAAGAACTTTTGGCCATAAAACATGATTATTTTCATATTTTGCAATTTAGTCCCTAAATTTTTTAAAATTACAAATTGACTCGTAAAGTGTTAAAAATACCTAAAAATGTTTACAAACACATAAATCAAAAATCTCATGGCTTATAAAGCTCTCGGCCAAGCCAAAAATGTCATAGAAAACTTTTACAATTTTGCAATTTAGTCCCTATGTTTACTAACATTACAAAATAACCTAGAAATCATGAAATCAAAACAAACATAAGCATAAAATCATCATTATCAACGCCAATCAGATTTGGTCCAAGTAAAAAATAGCAAACCTAAACATGTTTTGATATAAAAAATCATGAAAATAAACATAACTGAACTTAAATAAAAATAAAACAAATATATTAGTATTCCAAACAATATATTAACACCAAACAACAAGAAATGAATAGTATAAACATCATCATAAATGCACCAAAATCAATACCACAACAACAAAAATAATATTATATATATTAAAAACAAAATTTAACTAAAAAACAAAAATCACAACAAATATACAAAATTTTCTAAGACATCATGCTTAGCCTTTCAACATGGATAAAAATCCATGAGCCTTAACATGATTTTGATTCATAAATGAGATAAAAAGAATGAATAAAACGAAGAAAAACAAATGGAATAGTGTTTTTACCTTGAAAAACTTTAAAAAAAACTAAGTAAAAAAAGGTTTTTCTTATTTCTTTTAAAATGACAAAGACCCATTTTCAAATTCATGCTTCCCTTATTTATAGGGGAAGCCTTCGGTCCAAGGGCTGAACAAACAACCCTTGGCCAAACTTCTTTCCTTTTGTTATTTTTTTTCTATTTAAGTAATAATTAGCTTTTTTAATTGATTGGATTTAGATTAAAAGTGATTTGATGTAAATTTAATATTTTTATCATTTTATGGCTTCTGTCATCCATGACATCATCCATCTCTGGAGATTTTGTAAGTATTTGTATTATTTGTAAAATTACACAATAAAAATTAATTAAAAAAACTAAATTATAAAAATTAAAAATTATGTACTTGAAAAAAATTCATATGATTAATTTAATTTAATCAAACAATAAAAAAAATAATTTACAAGAAAATATAAAAAAAAAGTAAACTCCTAAAATTTTACAAGAAAAACCCATACCGAAAAAAATTATCATATACGAAAAAAATGTAAAAAATGTAAAACTTATAAAATAAGTTGATTTTTTACGAATTGATTTAATAGGGACTAAAAAATAATATTTAAAGAATTTTAAAAATTATAAACTCCAAAAATCTTACCAAAAAAATTTATGGAGTAGAAAACTACGTATCTTGTAAATATGAAAATTTTGAAAGAAATTGCAAAACTCATGAAATAAATTGGATTTTAAAAACTGATTTATTATGAATTAACCTCTAAGTTATATACCTATAAAATGAATTTTGAAAAAATGATTTAATTGTTGTTAAATGGAAATACTTAAAGAATTTTAAAGTTCAAAACTTGAGAAAATTTTACCAGAAATTTTATAGGTAAAGGAAAGCTCGTATTTTAAAATTGAAAAAATTTCAAGGAATTCATTGAAACTTATATAAAATGAATTAAATACACATATTATTCAAAATATTAATTTACGAAATTGTAAAGATAAAAATATGAAATTTGATACAAGTTCTCACCAAAAAATTCACGAGCAAAAATACTTATGGTATTGTAAAAAATTCAAAATTAACTACTAAAATGAAAAACTTGATAGCTTGTAGTATAAAATGCCAATAAAAAATTTTCCTTGAATATTTTTGATTTTTCAGAGTGCATATCGGCATAAATACCACACTAGTATCGATAAAAATATGCGATGGTTAACCTCCCAAATTTAACAAAAAATTCTTGAAAAATTCCTAAAAGTGGGAAATTTGTCCATGATAATATCTGCAAAAATAAATTTTAAAATTTCACGAGCATAAAGTTAAAAGTTGATTATTTTACCTTTAAATTTATCTTTTATCAAAGATTTGCTCTTCAAAACCTTCGAAATGGCACTAATTTTATCATGTGCACTTGCGGTCATTTAAGCACATTTAAATAGGTCTTGAAAATGTACATTCCCCTGAAGAAAATTTACCTCCACTGGGATAAGTACCTAATTTTGTATCTAGGATATTTTTAGACTAAAGGGAAAGGGGCCCGGACAAAATTAAGGGTTTAGAAATTTTATGTATAATAAACTGAACTTGTGATGACTTCAAACACTTCAAACAAACGAGTTTATTGTTATTACCATATTAATGGCAAGATCATCATTACCGGTAACAGTTGAGGTGATGATTGATGAGAACACTATTGTCTCAGAATTATGCAAACATATTAGGGATAAACTGTCAATGAACCTTAACCATTATATTTTTAGATATACATTGGACTTTGAACTAACTTTGTTCATAGATTTGGTCAATGATGCTGGTTTGAAAGATTTGGTTGAGTTTAGTGACAGGAAGTCTAATTTGTATATATTGGATCATGAGGATTCTAATCCCCAAAATGATGGCATGACAAAGTCTCAACCCATTAATGTCATATATTCAATGTAAGTATGAAAATTTGTACAATTATTTTGTAATTTCACCTTTATTGGATGTTACCATAATGAGCACGTAGTATTTATTATACATATGACATCTGCAATGAACACACGAACAATGAAGGCTCACATAGGAACATCATTACAGGGGATGAAAAGAGTATTATTTGCTTCGCTGATTGCACAAGGGCTTTTAGCTAGCAGTTGCAATAGATTGTACTGCATCAACAAAAGATCGATTTGTGAACAACGTTTGGAAAGATAAAATCATAGGCAGTGGTCAAACTTTTGAAGATGCACTTCCATTGAGGCTCGCACATTATTAGTATAGTGTTGTAAATGGATTTGCATATACCTTCAAGAAGAATAGTAAGTTATATATAAGCATTGACTAGAGGTTAGAAGGATGCCCTTGGCATTTAACAATGCATAGGATAAGAGCAACACAATTTATGGTTATTGGCACCTTTATAGATCAACATAACCAGAATGCCTAAGCCATGATTGATGGAAGATCTCAAATGAAATGCAAGTTTGCTACTGCCATCGTAGCAGAGAAATTGAATTTTCAGCCTAACAGTACCCCACATCAAATTCGGACAGTGTTTGAAGCTGGTTATGGAATTCAAATGACATATAAATAGGCTTAGTTATGCAAAAAGCAATCCCTAAAGATGTTTGCATGGGAAAGCCTAAGACTCATACAAATTAGTATCATGAATGTGCACATATTCAGAATGCAGACCCTCAAAGCATAGCCATATGCATGTTTGATTTAGAATAACATTTTAAGCAATTGTTTATAGTGTATGGATGCAGCATTGTCAATTTTTTAAATGGTTACAAATGGTGAGGTTTTATTGATAGTTGCCACTTGAGCAAACCTTATAAAGGCACCTCGTTGTTGGCTAGCTCCATTAATACAAATAATCAGCTTTTCACTTTGGCATTTGTAGTAGTCAGCTCTGAAAGTTTGGATGATTGGATGTGATTCTAGGGGAATCTAAAATCCAATGTTACCATAGATATATCCATTACCATAATATCCAATAGGCACTAGAATATCATAACTGTTGTAGGAGAGATATACGGCACATCCTCCAACACATACTATTATCGATGTGTCAAGGAAAACTTCAGTTATGATGTTAACAAAACGATGCAAGTGGGAAAATATAACAGACTAGGTGCTTCAGTTATTGGATGTAGTGGTCTATGCAAGACTAGAATCGGATTACAACATTGCAATGAATAACACATACAAAAAAGAGCTAGCTGAATGGGTCGTAAAAAGCCAACCAGAACATTTGTTGTTGTCAAAGTCAAGGCAACATTATTGTGACCACAAAATAACAAATGTCACAGAATCTTTCAATGCATGGTTAGATCGAAAAAGAGGGCACAACATAATTAGCCTCATAAATGAGCATATGAAAAAAGTTGTCACACAAAATTTATAAATCAAAATCTAAGGTAAGAAATTGGAAGAATGGAGTATGGCTGGCTGTAGATCTGAAATTACAGGAGAATATAGCTAAAGGCAAATACTTTACCATCTCTCCTTATAGCAATTTCAGGGATGAGGTTAATCAAGGAGGGAAAGACATTACCATTGACTTGACTAATCGAGAATGCACCTCCTTAGCTTGGTAAATGAGTGGGTTGCCTCGTGCACATGCATGTACCATCATCGATGCAAAACATGGAGACATATATGCACTTATTAAGGATTTTTATAAATCAATTGCATAAAAGTGGATTTATGCGGTGACTATGGCTCTAGTTGAAACTCATAACCCGCCACATATGCCTTTATCGGATAGGGAGGATGGTCATATATCTTTAAAGCCACCTTTGGCAAAGAGGCCACCAAGAAGGCCAAAAGTGAAGTGTATCAAATCAAATCTCAATTCATTAATAAGCATCCTATACAATGTTCAAAATGTAAGCAAGTTGGCCATAACTATGCTTCATGTAGATCACGAAGTTTATATAATATCTAAGTAAGTCTTATGGCTAGATGAATAAGTTTGACACTACAAGCGTAATTGTTCCAACTATATCTACATAATACATGCATTGTATTCATTCATGTTAGTTTTCACTTTCATATGTAGGTTGAAGGTTGCAGACCTTGGGTTGCCATTGTATTAGAAGTAGTATTTTCAAATTTTTTGGCACATTGGGCTGTATATGAATGTGGTAGATACCTATATTACCATAAACAAGTCATGCGGTCACAGGTGTAGCAATAGGATAATTTGTTTTAGGGGGTTATATTATGTGCCGTCAATTGTAATGCAATGTTAGTGTATATATAGTTGCAACTTTTGTATGCCTGTATATGGTTGTTGTATCTAGAACTATGCACATCGGATATGGTTAGAAATGAATAATCCACGTCCATTGTTGTATTAAATCCTATCAGATAACTAACTAGCATTTGTACGAATGATATTCAATAGCAAAGTATGGAATAAAATGTACATAGATTTGGTCAAAAAAAATTCGTATTCATCTTCTATATTCATATGAAAAGTTGAAGAATAGTACCTGTATGAATGATGAAGAATAGCAAAGTACTTAATGAAATAGAATCATAAATACAGACCAAGAATTGTGATAATCAAAATTTATATTTTCTACTCTAGCTATTCGAGGTTATGTTGAAGCATGGAAGTTGAGCTTGTACTGCTACCTTATGTCCTCTTCCTTTGCCTTCTAAAGTTGTACTGGAAACTACAATTGCTCATCCTTTATTTTCCCTCGAAAGGTGGTGATGGTCAAAAAGAGACATAGTAAACAATGGTGAAAGCACTCACCCATGATTGAGGCACTAGGTAATTTAGGAGAAGGACCTAATCTATAACGATTGTACACTTTTTCAACATTGTTAACCAGCTTAGCTTATATGTAATCAGCCTTTATAAGAAAAGAGGGAAATCCGTTATGAAATAAAGCAATGTAAAAGTATTGAAGCCCTTAAACATCTGACATTCAGTTTAGGGTACATTCAAATTTGTACATATGATGTGTCATGCTAAAGTACATTTCGCCATAACACCCACTAGTTGTATGTGCATGCTGAAATGCACTTACATGATGGATTCATGTAGGAAACATTGGGAGTGAAAAATTGGTATGCATGTCTTGATGTATATATGAGGATAAATGAATGTACGACTTAGCATAACTGAATGTAAGATTGATTATAAATAAATATATGACAGACTATAGCTAAATGTACAACTGACCAGAAGTGAATGTACAAGACCATTAAAATGATTCTAGACTATAGCTAAAGTGATTCTATGCTAAATTGTAAGGCCATGACCTTATAAAAAAGTCAAAAAAACAATTGTGAGCATTGGCTAGATAGGATATATGACAATCACGTTATGTACAATAGCTAATGCATTTAATGTACATTTCACCATATCACTAACTATGTGGTACCTGCATAATGAAATGTGCTTACGCATTGATTCGTGTAGGAAACATTAAGAGTCAAAAGTTGGCACGCATGCCTTAATGTACATGTAAGGACAAATGAATGTATGACTCACTATAACTAAATGTGCGGCTGACTATAATTAAATGTACAATAGACTATAGCTAAATATTCACCTAACTAAAAATGAATGTACAAGATCATAAAACTGATTCCACTCTAAATTGTACAACCATGAACCGTATGAAAAAGTCAAAGAGCAATTGTGCACATTAGTTGGACAGTATATATGACAATCACATAAGACATACAACAGCTAATGCGGTTAATGTACATTTTTGCATAACACCAAATGCACTTACGCATTGGATTAGAGTAGGAAACATTAAGATTCATAATCTGGTACGCATTCCTTGATGTACATGTGAAGACAAATGAATGTACGACTCACCATAACTAAATGTACAACTGATCATAACTAAATGTGTGAGAGATTATAGCTAAATGTATAACTAACCAAAAATCAATATACAAGACCGTAAAATCGATTCTACACTAAACCATATAGCCATGAACCATATGAAAAAGTTAGAGTGTAATTGTGCATATTGGTTGGACAGGATATGTGACAATCACATAAGACATACAACAGCAAACACAGTTAATGTACATATTACCATAACACCAACTATGTGATATGTGCATAACGATATGCATTTATGCATTGGATTCATGTAGGAAACATTAACAGTCAAAAGTTAGTACACATGCCTTGATGTACGTGTGAGAAAAAATGAATGTACGAATCATCATAACAAAATATACGACTAATTATTAGTAAATGTATGACAAACTATAGCTAAATGTACAAATGACCAAAAGTTAATGTAGGGGACTATAAAATCGATTCTACACTAAGCCGTATGGCCATGAACCATATGAAAAGGTCAAGGATCAATTATGCGCATTGGTTGGATAGGATATATAACAATCACGTAAGACGTACAATAGATAATGTAGTTAATGTACATTTTACCATAACATCAACTACATGGTATGCACATAACAAAATGCATTTATGGATTGGATTCATGTAGGAAACATGAAAAGTTAAAAGTTGGTACACATTCCTTGATGTACATGTGAGGATAAATGAATATATGACTCACTATAACCAAATGTGCCACTGATTATAATTAAATGTGTCACAGACTATATCTAAATGTACAAATGACCAAAAGTGAATGTATAAGATCATAAAATTGGTTCTACGCCAAATCGTATGGCCGCGAACCATATGAAAAAGAATCAGAGAGAGCAATCATGCACATTGGTTGGACAAGATATATGACAATCACATAAGATGTACAACAGCTAATGCAGTTAATGTACATTTCACCATAACACAAACCATGTGGCACACGCATAATGAAATATGCTTACGCATTGGGTTCTTGTAGGAACCATTAAGAGTCAAGAGTTGGTACGTATCCTTTGATGTACATATGAGGATAAATGAATGTACAACTCACCATAACTAAATGTATGATTGAATAACTAAATGTACGATAGACTACAGCTAAATGTATAGCTTACCAAAAGTAAATGTACAAGACTATAAAACCTATTCTATGCTAAATCGTATGGCCATGAATCGTATGAAAAAGTTAGAAAGCAATTGTGTGCATTGGTTAGAGAAGATATATGATATCACGTAAGATGTACAACAGCTAATGCAATTAATGGACATTTCACCATAACACCAACAATGCGGTACACGCATAATGAAATGCGCTTATGCTTTGGATTTGTGCAGGAAACATTATGAGTCAAAAATTGGTATGCATGCCTTGATGTACATGGGAGGATAAATAAATGTATGACTAACTGTAACTAAATGTACAACTAATATAATTAAATATATGACAGACTATAGCTAAATGTACAAATGACCAGAAGTGAATGTACAAGGTCGTAAAACCAATTTTACAATAAATCATATGACCATGAACCATATGAAAATGTCAGAGATTAATTGTGCATATTGGTTGGACAAGATATATGACAATCATGTAGGACAGAGAACAGTTAAGGTAGTTAATGTACATTTCACCATAACGCCAACTACGCAGTTTACGCATAACGAAATATGCTTAGGCATTGGATTCCTATAGGAAACATTAAGAGTCAAAAGTTATTGTGCATGCCTAGATGTACGTGTAAAGATAAATAAATGTGTGACTCACCATAACTGAATGTACGACTGATCATAATAACATATTCAACAAACTATAGCTAAATGTACAACTAATTAAAAATGAATGTACAAGACCATAAAATTGATTCTATGTTAAATCGTTTGGCTATGAACCATATAAAGGTGTCAAAGATCAGTTGTGCGCAATGGTTGGACAGGATATAAGGTAATCACATAAGACGTACAATAGCTAATTAAGTTAATGCACATTTCACCATAATACCAACTACATGGTATGTGCATAACAAAATATGCTTATGCATTGATTTGTGTAGGAAACATTAAGAGTCAAAAGTTGGTATACATGCCCTGATGTACATATAAGGATAAATGAGTGTACACTCACCATAACTAAATGTATAGCTGATTATAATCAAATGTATGACAAATTATAGCTAAATGTACAATCAACCTAAAGTGAATAGACAAGACTTAAAATTGATTTTATGCTAAATCATACGGCCATGAATCATATGAAAAAGTCAAAAAGTACTTGAGCCCATTAGTTAGACAGGATATATGAAAATCATGTAAGACATACAACAGCTAATGCAATTAATCTGTATTTCACCATAACACCAACCATGTAGTATGCACATAACAAAATGTGCTTACGCATTAGATTCGTGTAGGAAACATTAAGAGTCAAAAGCTAGTACATATGTTTTGATGTATATGTGAGGATAAATGAATGCACAACTCACCATAACTAATATAAGATAGATTATAAATAAATGTA
>JBBYHL010067197.1:0-19061 GCA_038381835.1 Adansonia madagascariensis | reverse complement strand
TAAATCGTATGAAGATGTCAAAGATCAATTGTGCGCAATGGTTGGATAGGATGTAAGGTAATCACATAAGATGTACAATAGTTAATGCAGTTAATGTACATTTCACCTTAACCCTAACTATATGGTATGCGCATAACAAAATGTGCTTACAGATTGGATTCGTGAAGGAATCATCAAGGGTGAAAAGTTGGCACACATCCTCTAATCTACAAGGATAAATGAATGTACGACTTACCATAACTAAATTTACGACTGATTATGACTAAATGTGGATAGACTATATCTAAATGTACAAATGACCAGAATAAATGTCCAAGACCATAAAATCGATTCTATGCAAACCCATATCGCCATGAATTGTATGAAAAAGTTACAGAGCAATTGCACGCATTGATTGGATAGGATATATGACAATCATGTAAGACGTACAATAGCTAATAAGGTTAATATATATCTTACCATAACACCAACTACATGGTACATTTATAATGAAATGCGTCTACGCATTGGATTCATGTAAGAAACACTAAAAATCAAAAGTTGTATGCATGTCATAATGTACAAGTAAGGATAAATGAGTGTACAACTTACCATAACTGAATGTACAACTGGTTATAACTAAATGTATAACAGATTATAGCTGAATGTACATTTGATCAAAAGTGAATGTACAGATTGTAAAATTGATTTTACGCTAAATCGTATAGCCATGAACCATATGAAAATGTCAGAGATCAATTGTGCACATTGGTTGGATAAGATATATGACAATCACATAAGACACACAACAGCTAATGTGGTTAATGTATATTTCAACATAACACTAACTACAAGATACTCGCATAACAAAATGCGCTTACGTATTGGATTCATGTAGGAAAAATTAGGAGTCAAAAGTTGGCATGAATTCCTTGATGTACATGCAAGGATAAATGAATGTACGGCTAACTATAACTAATTGATTATAACTAAATATATGACAAACTATAGCTAAATGTATAAATGATCAGAAGAGAATGTACAAGATTGCAAAATTGATTCTATGTTAAACTGTATACCATGAACCATGTGAAAATGTCAGAGATCAATTATCCGCATTGGTTGGACAGGATACATGACAATCACGTAAGGCGTAGAATAGCTAATGTAGTTATTGTTCATTTCACCATAACACCAACTACGCGGTATGCACATAATGAAATGCACTTATGCATTGGCTTTGTGTAGAAAACATTAAGATTCAAATGTTGGTATGCATGCCTTAATGTACATGTGAGTATAAAAGAATGTACGACCTACCATAACTAAATGTATGATGATTATAACTAAATGTACGATAGATTATAGCTAAATGTACAACTAACCAGAAATGACTGTGCAAGATCGTAAAATCGATTATATGATAAACCATATAGCCATGAACTATATGAAAAAGTTATAGAGCAATTGTACGCATTGGTTGGATAGGATATATGATAATCGCATAAGACATACAATAGCTAATGTGGTTAATGTACATTTTATTGTAACACCAACTATGTGGTATGCGCATAATGAAATGCGCTTACGCATTGGATTTGTGTAGTAAACTTTAGAAGTTAAAAGCTGGTACGCATATCTTGATGTAAATGTGAGGATAAATGAATGTACAACTCACCATAATTGAATATATGACTGATCATAACTAAGTGTACGATAGACAATAGCTAAATGTACAACTGACCAGAAGTGAATGTACAAGATCGTAAAACTAATTTTACGCTGAACCATATGGCCATGAATCGTATGAAAATGTCAGAGAGCAATTGTGTGCATTGGTTAGATAAGATAGATGATAATCACGTAAGATAACAATAGCTAATGAAGTTAATGTACATTTCACCATAGCACCAACTCATGATGCACACATAATGAAATGCGCTTACGCATTGTATTCTTGTAAGAAACGTTAAGAGTCAAAAGTTGGTATGCATGCCATGATGTACGCGTGAGGATAAATGAATACATAACTCACCATAATTGAATATATGATTTATTATAACTAAACATATGACAGACTATAGCTAAATGTATACTGACCAGAAGGGAATGTAATGTAAAACTGATTCTACACTAAACCATATGGCCATGAACATATGAAAAAATCAAAGGGCAATTATGCGCATTGGTTGGACAAGATACATGGCAATTACGAAAGATGTACAGTAGCTAATGCAGTTAATGTACATTTCACCATAACACCAACTACGTAGTGTGCGTTTAAGCAATGGATTCATGTAGAACTCATTAAGAGTCAAAAGTTAGTGCTTATGCCTTGATGTACATATGAGGATAAATGAATGTACGACTCACTATTACTAAATGTACAACTGATTATAACTAAATATACAATAGACTATAGCTAAATGTACAAATGACTTAAAATGAATGTACAAGATCATAAGACCGATTCCACGCTAAATTGTATGGGCATGAACAGTATGAAAATGTCAGAGTGTAGTTGTGCGCATTGGTTGGACATCATTTATTACAATCACATAAGACATACACCAACTAATGAGTTAATGTACATTTGACCATAATTGAATTTTCTAATGCCGATATCCGAATATTCTTACACGTTATATGCATGTTTGAAACATTAAAACTCAAATGTGTGTATACCCATAAGTATATGTACAATATGCTGGTAAACAAATGCACAGACCACCATAAGTGAATGTACGTGGACTATAGCTATTTATAAAATTGACTATAAGTTATTGTATCGGTGATAATATATGAATGTACAAGTCACATAAACAAAATGTACCTTAAATAATATGGCCCTCAACCGTATGAAAAGGTTAAATAGCAACTATGCACATTACTTGGACCTCAAATATTATAATCACGTAAGATATACATATAATAATATACATTTTACAATAATTGAATATCCCTATGAGCATAACGAAATGTATTTGCGCATTACGTGCATCACTATAACATTGAAACTCAAATTTATATACCGCTAGTAAATGTACAGATGACTATAAATGAATGTACATATCACCTGAATTTAATTTACGGATAGCTAACCCTAATTGTACAAATAACTATAAGTAAATGTACACATGATTATAACAAAATGTACAGATGACAATAATCCAATGAACCTTAAACTATATGACTCTAAACCGTATAAAAATGTCAAATTTTAAATGTGCACATTACTTGGAACGATTATATGACAATCACTTAAGAAGTACATATGAGCATAAATGAATCTACATTTCACCATAACTGAATAACCATATAACGATAAGAAGTTAAAAAGGTGCTTACCTTGATAGCAAGATTAACAATTCATTGGAAAGCATTCAGCAACCACTCACTTTCGCACTCATCAAACATGCCAATTACAACTGCAACCATTAAAATATAGTAAATACATTCATAATATAACCTTAAAACCCATAAACCATGATAATTAACCCTACACTAATATGACTTACACATCCCAAAATGTCCATTATATTAATCCAATTGTACTAGTCAAGTACTTTGACACTTGTATATGAAAGTTTGACATAGCTGAGATGATCAAAATCATTGCAAACGTAACCCTTAATGTTTTTTAGTCAAATAGCAAAAGACGTATGATCAATTTACATATTGGTTGGTTTGTTAATAATTAAACCTTAGTACATAAAATAGGGTCTCACTATACATATCCCAATAATGAATAAAACAACGACCTTCAATTCATCAAGATAATATTGATTTCTACATTATAATGTATGTTGGCCATAATGACTACATCTTAAACAAATCGATTCAGTAAATTTCATCTTTGAATAATTTTTTTACTATGGAAGCATTATTTACATAATGTACTTATACTAAATCAGTCATTGACTCTTAGTGTACGTGTCAGTCTCTAGATTCTCAACTACCTAAAAAGTTACAGCCGTCATATATAAATTACTTCTTCTAAATTCTTTGTAAATCCCAATGACCATAATCAATCAATTATAACTAAAAATCTAATGCCATAGTCCTAAAGTAACTACAACATACCTTCATATTCTTGGCATGTAGCTTTTTCTGGAATATTGTAATTGGTAAAGTCAATCTCCACACCAATAGTGAAACAGAGGATAATGGGAAGAAAAAGGAAATTAAAGAACGGAATTACGATGATATTCATGGGTTACAGACTATTTCACAGCCAAAGCTTTATTTTACCTCCGGACTTTGCCGGTAACGCCTGTACGAAGTCAGTAGGGAGTCAACAGGTAATTTTGCTTCATCTTTTTTCTTTGTTTTCAAAACAGAAGATGAGCTCAGTGGAGGGAAAGATGAAACATCTACTTTGGCTTTAAAGGCATCATAATAATTTCTATTTCCTTATTAATATTTTCAAAAATTGATATTTCTTTTTATTTAATTATTATCTACCATTTTACCTTTCTTTCATAATTTCGAGTACATTGCCTTTTCTTGGAATTTTCCCTTCTCTTCACGCTCATCCATGCCAGCCACAAGACTGTTGCCATCCACGTCATCGTCTTGAACCTTGTTTCTGCTTAATTCCACTTCTTCTGGCTTCAAATATTGATGATTCAAAATTGAATTTCTACTGGAATTAGAACCCAATTTAATGCTATGCTTAGAACCATCACTTGATCTCTTTCTTTCATTTTTGTATCCACGATAGTCTATTGGCATCACGACAGGTTCAACCTGGACAGGTTCAACCCTAATTGAATGGACCACATTTCCCACTTTTAATTTAATACATTCATCTATTTTTTTCCATTCGATCCGTTATAATATGAATATTTCCCCTGATGAATGACTGAAACTTTCTAGTATCACTGTCAACCTCAATGAACTCACCACACTTGTTTGCAATGCTCTGAAACGCATCGGTGTTCCAAGCATGAATCAAAACGCCATAGCTGGAAATCCTTTTAGATCTACCGTCGACACATACATTCTTTGACCATCGCTCCATTTTGCCAAAACATTTTTTTCAGTCCACCCTAATCCTGGTTCTCTAAAGCTTTAACCATTTCTTTTCTGTCAAACCAGAATCATTTTCGCAGAGATTCTTTTTAATATAATGTCCTTAATCCTCTCTCTTTGAATTAGATCCGAAATGTTGTCCGCCAAGGAGAATTCTTTACACCAACCCACAAAACACTTTTCCAGCCAATGTAAATTTTCTACGGTTATCATCCCTGAAATCACGTCATCGACAGCAGAACTTTCTAAAGATCCACTGATATTACCACGACATTCCTTCAAAACCTCATTTGAACTCAACGCAATGTTCCCTTTTACAGCCAGTAAATATGATTTTTCCATAGTCATATTAGCCCCATTTTGTCCCTCTTTGCGAATTTTTACAACCATTTCGTTTTTCCTATTTGCTTTTTCATTATCAATTTCATTGGTCAGCAACTGCTGACCAATTATACGAAAAAAAGTATTCATTATACTATGGCAAAATTCTGTTCTCATACCATTAAACTATAAAATTAAGTATTCATTATACAGACGTTTTGTACTCAAATAATTGCTGACCAATTTTACGAAAAATAGTATTCATTATACTATGGCTAAATTCTGCAGTGATACAATTTTACTATAATTATGTAGTCCCACAATTATACTATAGAGTATTCATTTTACTATATCGAATCTGGGTAGGTGGTCCGGAGTCCAGGTCCGGGGTTGAGATCGGTATAAATTTTACACAATGAGAAATTTTTGAACTCCTGGTTTTCCACTCTCCTCTAGTATGGTCTCCTTTTTTTTTTTGGGGGGGGGGGGTGGTGGGATAAATCAAAGGTTATATTATTATTAGGGGTAAAGCACGCAATACAGCAGAAAATACAACTTGGGGGTCTGAATTCAATACTAGTATCCAACATAGAAGATCAATAAAGGAAAGCATAAAACAGAAGCAAGGAAAACAAGAAACAAAGACCAAAGAAAACATGAGCTTCTACATTCAATCAGCCATAACAACCATTGACAAAACTCCTATGAGAGTTACCAGCAGACAAGAAGATCAGTGACCGTATAAATGCCTGCTTTGGCTTAAGAATCGGCCATTCCATTTGCTTCTCCAAAGATTTTGAACCATTCTATTTTCCCGATTTGGCAAATCGAATTATCAATATCGTCAAAGATACTCCGTAGCTTTCATGGCCGGTCCATTTTCTTCATGCACCAAGATAATGCCACAATAGAATTAGATTCAATAATTAAGCCAGAGTTATTTATTTTACTTGAAATGATAGCAAAGTTCAGGGCAAATTTAATCGCTTGAATCTTAGCTTCATTTGGATCACACTCCCCGAAAGGACAAGAAAACGTGGCCACAATGTTTGAATGCATATCACGTAAGACTATACCCCCTCCAGCCAGACCAAAATTATAGCAACTGAGCCATCGACATTAAATTTTAACCAACCATTCTTAGGAGGAAACCAACTAACAGCATGCCTAAGACTGATGGATAAGAAACGCAATGAATATTTGCTGGATTAGACCACAAATGAGCTTCAGGAAAATCATGATTAAGGGAAGACACTTATCCATGAAAATGAACGAAGTTTAACCAAAAACGAAATTTCTCCCACATTTGAGATTTATTGTTAAAGACTAAATCATTCCGAGAAAGCCAAACGGACCAAAGTGATCTAGCTCAGGCAGCGAACCATCTCAATTTCAAGCTTCATGCACAATCGTAGTCCAAGCAAAACATAACAAATTGAACAAGAGATGGACAGGTGCATCAGTGACTTTTCCACTATTACATAAATTCACCCCAAAATTTACAGAGCCAGGCGCATTAAAATGGAACATGATTTGTGTCTTCTTCAGCTTCCCCACACCAAGAGCATAAGCTTTGATTAACAGGAAAAAGGATGCCCCTCTTAATAAGAAAAGCTTTTATATGAACAGGATCCAACATAAGAAGCCACAAGAAGCCTTGAACTTTCAAAGGAATATTAGACTTCCATAGTTTTCCCCAATTAAAATCATTCAAAGCATTAGAATCATCTTCTAATAACCTGGATAATTTTTAGCGGAAAAAACGCCACGGATACCATATTCCCAAATGATCTTGTCAGACTTAGAGCATTGAAGCTTAACCCCTTTAATAGTTTCCAGCAAATCATCGACTCGGACTGACTCCATATCTAATAGTGGCCTACAAAAAAAAAAAAAAGAGACAAATCCAAAGAACCAAAATGAATCAAGACTGAAGGCTTTCATCAAGATCCAAGATTCCGTCAACAACAGCTCCATTATCGCAGTTAGCCACGGACCCAAGTAATTTGCCAAGCTTCCAGGTAGCGTTAGCGTACTCTTTACAAATCTCCGTAAGGTTGTTGAAATTACCATCAGAAGGAGAATCATTAACTGCTCGGGATTCTTTCCTATTGCACGAATCCTCTTTCTTTTTATCGCTCTTCCTACCTCTTACTTTAGTTTTCTGATTAGATTTGTTGCACAGCTCTTCTTCAAGATCCGCAGTAGATCTCGCATTTCTTCTATTATTAACTTGTTTAGTGAAAAAGACAGAAGAAGTCGAGGAACCTGAGTCAGGAACAACTGAAGAGCCAGATCCATCATCAACAAACCCTGAGCCAATTATATCCTTGTCACGGCCCACATTAGCTATACCAGGCCAATTACTAAGACCAAGGGAAATGCAGGCAGCTTACAAATGGTGAATTTCTCTAGACTCACTTCAAACTTTAGTGGGCCCAGTTTGCAAAGGATTAAAATAAACCAATTGATTTTTCACTCCAAAAGAATCAATATCTGTTGCATAGATAAACTTCCCCGACAAATATCAACCATCATCAATACCCATATGCAAGCCTTCAATGAATGGGTCAGCTTTTCCAAGCCCACTAATGACAGCACCTGTATCAATTAAATTGCATGCAGCACCAACGTCCCCAGATGCCCAAGCTTCAATTATCATTGCTTTCTTTGAGACTTGTAAGTCTATCTCTAAGCGGCGGTTTGTAAATACTTTATTTTATTTTGGTCAACATCTAAGGTATAAAAGGTCATCATTCGAGGTATTATTGAAGTCATCATTTTGACATGCACATGTGGCCTCTCACATGCTCATCCCCTAACCAAAATCCTATTCTTGTAGCTCTCTCTAGAACCCCTCAAAAACCCTTTGTCTCCATCTTTTCACACTAAAACCTCCTCCATTGATACTATAACCTTGAAGCTCCTTTACACTTCTTTTTTGCTAATAGATAGCAAAGAAAGGAAAAAAAAAGTGAGCTAAAAGTTTAGGAAGTTTTCTCTCAAGAGCAAAAGCATGGTTTTAAAGTTTTTTGGTATATTCTATTTTTTCTCCATACATTTTCTTTCACTTTCATCATTTTCATCAGTCTAGTCAGCTATCTTTGTGTGATCCTAACCTTGTTCTTAGGATTCTCATACATTATTGTGGCATTGGCTGTAGTAGTAGTAGGACTTTTGATGTATTATTGATGTTGATTTTGTTTGAATGGTAAAAAATGACATATTTCACATTTACAGCAAAACAACCCTTGTTCTTACATTTCTTGCCATGTTTCTCTCATCTTTTTCATGTTTAATCTATGCCACAATGTCCATGCTAACATGCCATGAGTATGACCATGCATTTGGATCTATTTCTACCATGCTTTCTTTGAAAAATGACGAGATATATTGCTGTTTTGGTGATTAGTTGATAGAAAATGTTTATGCCATGATTTAAGTTAATTACATGCTTGTTTAAATGCCTTTTTTATGCTCTTTTTTGCTCGCAAAAACTATTTTTCAAAACCCCTAAGCTAAGTCCATATTGCTATCAATAAATAGAGATTAATATGGATCTAATGTTTTTTTTATCAATTGGTCTTCCAAACTTAAGAAAAAAATCAAGCTCTATATTTGGATTCATGGCCTCAATAGGCAAAATAAATTCTATTTTTAAGCCCAAAAAAATCTAAAAACATTTTAAGTGTTTGACTAAAGGCCTAATTATGATCCTTTTGTCAACCAAATGACATGAATAACAGGCTGTTCATCGGCCTACTATCTAAGATTTGAGGAAGTGTGTTATTTCACTATCATGGACCTAAAATTTTGGATATTCGAATGCCCATATTCTTTGCACGTGATTAGGAAGTCCTTAAATCAAAAACTCCCTTGTTTTGGTATTGACAACAATGTGATCCTAAATTGAAAAGTTCGTTTTCAAACCTTAAATAATTTTTCTTAGTGTTTTTCTCTTAAAGGGCATCGAATTATCTTTCTAGAAGTATCTTGTTTGCTCTTAGATCATTCCGAATGTGGGAGTTATTTTTGAACCTTTGCTATCTAGAACCCCTAGAATCAACACCCCTGAATCAACAATTAGTATTCAGTTCGGACCATTTCGGCCCATCACATAATTTTTATGGATTTTTAAATTTTTTTTGAAAAGTTCATGAAATTCTCTTTCCAGAAGGTACTTTATGATTTTAACCATTCCAAATGAGTTTGAATTGATTTTTTAAATTTCGCTGCACCATTTCCTCTGTATATGCTATCAGCGCTGAATCAAACCTAATTTCAAAAATTAATTCCTCCTAAAAAGTGATTTTTTGAGATTTAGAAATATTTTTATATTAACCATTGTAAGTTACTTTCTAAAGGCATCTTGTTTGCCACCTAAGGCCTTCGGTTGGTCCGAAATAAGTTCAAGAAGGTAGATGGTGCAATGTTGTCCCATGCTTTTAGCATTAAGCAAAATTAACCAATTCTCCCTAACTTCCATTTCAAGGCATTCTAAACCCTTAGAACAAATTCGACTAATTCCTCTGATAAAGTCACGTGACATAATACTAGCCCCACTAGGCTTGACAAGGCCCAAACACTCTTCAAAAATTAATTTTATCTTTTATAATTTATTAGTTTTAATTTAAAATCTACATTTTCACCAAAAAATCCTAAACCATTCCAATCTTTAAAAATTACCAAAATTTTCTTCTATTGGGATACTCCAATCCTTTTTTCAAAGAAGATACTTCAACCATGTTTTCCAAAAGTTCATCCAAAATTTTAAAATTTTCTTTCTCCTAGACCATCTTTTATTTTAAATTAAAACCTTGATTTTCATGACTTATGCAACCAACGAGTCCAAACATGTCTCTAAATTATCATTTTGGTTATTTCTCAATAACCAAGGACAATATAAAAGAATAAGATATATCCCGACTGTTCTTCTTTCTTTTGCTCTGTGTGTTTTATTTTTTGCAATAATTATTTTTTTCCATGCTTTACAAACACATTTCTCTTCTTGGTGATAACTTAACATCCATGTTTTAAAAATCAAATTTCAAAAAAACTCAAGGCAATGTTCTATGTTAGTATCCCTTCAGTGCTTGACGTAGAACATCTTTTCCAAATTCATCCATAAATTATTTTATCAAAACCTCTATGTTTCTTTTTCTTTCCAAGTTGCATAGAGAGATACAAATTTATTATAAAAACTAAGATTTAATATTTTAAAATTGCCCCGATTCAATGAGTAGAGCATTTGATAATCCATCAAAGTACATTTTCCATAGCTGGTTCTAACTAGAAGTTCCTTCCTTTTCGATTATGCACATCAGATCTTCATCTAGGAAATTGGATTTCAATGGTTTATAATTGCTTATCAGCCACCTTGCCAATAAGTCAGCTATTGCATTACCTTTATTGGCTTTTGGATTGACAAAGATGCTATTGTATTCAGAAAGTAGAACTTACCACCTGGCTAATCTTTCTAACAGTGTAAGGGCTTCACATAGATACTTGATAGGATGAAGTCTCACAATTAGCATTGTGGTATGGTATAACATGTATTGTCTGAGTCTCTAAGTAGCCCAGGCTAGAGCATAACACAATCTTTCACTTGTAGAATAGTTATTTTCATACTCTATGAGATTTTTGCTCAGGTAGTAGATAATTTGCCTTTTTTTCCCTAACTTATCGTGCTTCGTAAGCACACAACCCATAGACTTATCAAAGATCGCTAGGTAGAGAATTAGAGGTCAACTAGGAACTGACAGTACTAGTATTGGATGTTTTAACAAGCAATGCTTAACTTTGTTAAAAGCTTTTTGACATTCTTTGTTCCATTCCTCAGAATTCTATTTACAGAGAAGTCAAAAGATTGAGTCACATTTATTGTGAGCTGGGATGTAAACTTAGAGATGTAATTTAGTCTCTTCAATTTTTCACCTCTTTTATAGTCCGAGGAGATGACATGTTTTGAATAGTCTTTACCTTAACTAGGTTAACTTTGATCCTTTTTTCACTGACAATGAAAGCTAGTAATTTTTTGGATGTGACACCGAAGGTATATTTTGTAGGATTTAGTTTTAGCTAGAATTTTTGTAGCCATTCAAAGAGCTTCTGAAGGTCGGAGGCATGCTCATTTTCTCATGTTGATTTGGTGATCATATCGTCCACATAGACTTCAATCTTTTTATGCATCAGATCATGGAATAATGTCAGCATGGCTTTTTGATAAGTTGCCTCAGCATTTTTAAGTCCAAAAGGCATGACCTAATAGTAGAATGTGCACTACATTGTCACAAAGGTAGTTTTCTCCACATCTTTGGGTGCCATAATCCATCTATGAAAGAGAACAAGGATTTTTTGGATGATTGTCGACCAAAGTGTTAGATGTAGGGTAACGAGAAATTATCCTTTAGACTGGCCTAGTTTAAGTCCTGATAATTGACGCATATCCATACTTTACCATCTTTCTTGGAAATTAGAGCAATGTTGGCAACCTATTTTGGATATTTGGCTATTCCAATGAATCCTACCTTAAATTGTTTCTTGACTTCTTCTTTGATATTAAGGAGCATTTCTGGTTTCATCCTCCTTAGCTTTTGCATTTAGGTTTAAGGGGAAGCTTATGGGCCATAATATCACTATCTACTCCAGGCATATCTAGATATTGCTAGGCAAATACGTCTCAATATTCTTAGAGTAGGTTAATCAATTTGGTTCTGGTAGAGGGTTTTATAGAGGTTTAAATTTTGACTTATTTTCGATCCTTTTCTATTCCCAAATTAATGACTTCAATCGAATCTCTATGTAGCAAAATTTATTTCTCTTTATGTTTAATTAATCGTAACAGATCTTTGGCATAGAACTTTCCTTGGAATTTTCATCAAAATTAACTTCACTAGTACAAATTAACTATTCAAAATCGATCTCTGAAAGCTTATTGAAAGTATCCATGTCACTTTTATCAAAGTGCCTAAAAAGGTGAGAGAATAAACAATATAGACATAAATATAGACAAAGAGTTTAAGTAAAAATGAAAAATAAAAATGGGCACACAAGATGAAATACATCATGCTAAGTTATTTTTATTAATAATATTTGATAAAAAATGATTTCTACAAGCTCTTGGGTAGAAATGAGTATGTTTTAATTCTTGACTTACATGAAAATAGATTCAAAAAGTACAAGGGTTTCGACATAGCCCTATTGTCAGGATTAGATTCTAATGAGTTGGGATGGATCTCATCACTTGGCTTTAAAGGCCCTAATGGGTTATTAATGGTGTTGACATGGAAGTTGCTGAATGCTCAGTTCAGAATGACCAACCCATCATTGACTTTCATCTTTTTTGATTGGTTTGAATCTATGTGTCATTTTGGAAAAAAGTTTCATGTATTTTTGGAAATACAATTGGTTTCGATCCTAATTCTTGACCCAACATACAGGCTAGCCTCTTATCTTTGGCTTTCTTAACATACTGCTTATGATACTGCTGATTGGGCTTGAATTCCAATCCTTTCTTATCATTTTGGATGATAACTGTTAAAGCTTTGGCCATGCCCTGTAGACACTTATCAAGCCTCCTTTCAACTTGGCAACCTTTGCCAACAGTCAACTTTAAACCCATGTAGGTGTTCCTCGACAGCCTAGGCTTAACTCTCTTATGAATGTGGTATTTAGAAAATTAAATAACCAAAAATAATGGCATTAGTAGAAGTGAGGGTGATAATTTACTCTTTAGCCCTAATGCTAATTACCTTGTTATTAATCATGAATTTTAGCTTATGATGCAAAGATGATGACACTACCATTGCTGAATGTATCCAAGGCCTCTTAGTAAGCAATTGTAAGATGGAGCAATGTCTATCACTTGAAAATCAATCTCTTAGGTACTTGGGCTTATTTGAAGTAGAATAGTGATGTTTATGGTCATTCAATGACAAGTTTTGTCAAACGCTCGCATTACTGTATGACTTTACTTGATGTAGGAAGCATCAACAAGAAGCTTGTTTGGGGTTTCCAAGGGCATGACATTTAGAGTAGAGCCATTGTCTATGAGAACCTTAGGCAATACACAACCTTTGTAGTGTGTGATGATATGTAGGGCCTTGTAGTTACCCCTACCTCTAGAAAGGATCTCATTTTTAGTGAATGATATGTACTTGTGGCAATGATATCGTTCACCAAATGATCTAACTTGTTTACTGAAATTATGGTGGCTCTTATGCTTATTCAACACTTTCAGCAATGCATTTCGATGGAATTCTGAATTAAAATATAAAAACTACATAGAAATCTTAGCCGATTGCTTGCTTAATTAGTCGCTTGATGAACTTTAGGAACTCAGTGGCTTCTTTTTCATCCACCACTCTTTTGATTTTTCTAGATTCAAGGTCTTTTGTCTCATTTTAAAGTGCATTAACTATCAGGGAGGTGTCACCTTTTTGATTCTCCTAAGTCAGTGGAGTGTAAAATCTATCACTATGGGTCAAGTGATTGACTCTTGACAAGTCGATGAAAGTGGTAATTGAGTAGGCTCTTTATCATCATAGTTTAGCCCCGTACTTCCAAGAGACTACTTTGTTGATCTTATATAGGAAGAAAGCTAAGACTTTTGTGATCATTTTTGGCAAAGTTGAAAAGTTTACCCCAAAGCTAGATTATCCATTATAGATGATAAAACGTTAACCTATCTCGTATAGAGGTTGTGCCATTCTATCATATTCACCGATTTAGTGATAGATGCTTGTTTTTTATTGTATAACTCAATTCTGACTTTGCTCATTGCCCTTTGAACCATCAAGCAAAACTCTTTGCATATTTGGAGAGTGTGACTATAAATGGAATGTAAATCATAAAAATTGCCCAATTCTTTGTTTGACCTTTCAACTGCATTGAGCATTTTTGCTTACACTAATATTTGCCAAACTAGACTCATCGATATCTTGACCTTTATGCTTTTTTTGACTTCGCATCATTTTCAACACCAATCATGTTTTATTATTAGTTTGGCATGATTGGCTAAAGGGTTTGCAGCAACGTTTGGTCATTGATTCATCTTTAATTCAAGAGCTTAGTGTCAATAAGGTTTTGTACCCTTTGTTTGAATGATAAGAAATTCTCACTCATGCCCCAATGCCCTAACTAGTGGTCACAATAGGTGTTAGCATCATACCACTGAGGGTATAGGGGCTTCTTCTCAAAGACATAAATAGTAGCAAGCAAATACTCCTGGAGTAGAGTTTGGTAAAGCTATTTATAAGTCATGGGAATTGGATCAAACTATTGTCTCCTAGGATTCACTACCTAATAGTTTGAAGCACTATTGGCAAGGGCATTAACATTTCAATTAGTGACAGGTGGTTGGATTTTTTCATGAAAGATTTAGTAGGATAGTAAAGGATGGGTTATGAGTCGCGGCATAAACTGGTTAAAAAGGGATCATGATTATATCAGAGTAAGGCATGCTTGAGTAGTATAGACTGGGAGTTGAGTATTGACTCTGTTGAAATGGGTTGGCGTAGCTTATGGCATTTGCCTCTCTTTTCCTTTTTGTTTGTGGCCAGCTTCTTGCTTGATCTGGGTTACTCGTCCCCTAACATCCAACCACTTTTGACTATCGAATCAATCATTTCATTAGATAGAACAAGATCAACAAACTTTTTAGTAGCGTTCCCTACCAATTTGTCATAGTATAGGGTGTATAGGGTGTTGATGAAAGTTATGGTCATCTTTTTTTTCAGTTAAAAGGGTTGAACTAAAGCCGTCTTCTCTCTACATTGTTAAGTGTATTACCTGAAACTCCTGTTGGCCTTCTTCTTTAAGTTAATGAAAGAGAATCTGTAGAGAACCTAATCCAATACATGCTAATACTGATTCAAGAAGGCTATAGACAAGTTAACCCTTGATTGGATTTGGACGTTGTCAAGCTCAATACACCATCAGGCAGTTGCCCTAGTTAAGTAAGTTGAAAACAATGTCTGAGAAACTTTTTGTTCTTTTCATACCTACCCATCTTCTTGAGCTACACTCAAATGTGCATGATAGGGTCAATAGTTTCATTGAACTCCTCAAAGTCTAATACCTTGAATTCTGGGGGAATGACAAGATTGTACAATAAAGACAATGATTATACACCAATGCCTTCAAATTTGTCACTCTCCTCGAGAGCTTTAAGGCATTTTTTCCAAAAGTTAATACTTGTTTATATCATTAGTAGACACTATAGAGTTTTGACCATTTGATTTCTTTTGGTCATCATGATTGAGGGTTATGGGATTGATAAGAGAGACTCTCATATTCGCCCATTGAAATCTTAGGATGAATTGATTCATTGCCATGGGGTTCAAGTAAATCACGAATGGTATTAGTAGGGCTAGCATTATGTTAGGCTAGTGCTCTTGAAGAGTCCCTTCCTGGGTAGCTTTACTGAGGTGATTTTTTGGGTAAATTGACTCATTACTAATATCCATGCTATTGGCCTATCCCCTTTCTTTAGCAGAGGCTGTCATTACCTCCATGAGCTTCATAATTTAAGCTTGCATTTTGTCTTGCTGATGAAGCATTTGGTCTTGAAACTCCTTGCATGTTAACTCGAGTCAATTGATGTCTACTTAATAATAATTCTTTATGATCTGTTTGGGACGGTGAATATTGTAGTGGTGTGCAATAATCAATTTTGTGTTCCTTGTTTGATTTTAGAATCTATTGCACTTTTATTACCATCTATGTATTAGACTTTTATGACATTAAAAATATGTTTATTAATGATTACTCATGATGAGATGATGGTAAGTATGGAATTCTAATAGTAAATGATTATTGTAGACACCTCATTTTTTCCAGACCAATTTTTGGCATCCTAAGAGTTAGGTAAAAAATGATCAAATCAAAAAAATAGAAATAAAAACTGAAGGATGACTACTGGGCATCATGTCGTCGGGCACTATTAGGTGATGCGGCACCAGGCGAAAAATTTTTTTTGGGAAAGACTAAAATGCCTATGGGTCCATATTAAAGAAAATGTAAAAATGAGACATCAAAGGCCACTTTTCAATGTGTCACCAAGGTTATTCAAATGAATACACAAATCAATTTTCCATTGTTTGTGAGCAAGTTAAGGTAAATCGAGAAGCTACAGGTAGCGCAAGTATTAATACGAGGCCTTTATGGTGTGAAAAACTTGAATTTTCACATGTACTATCGATATAAGAGGGTTGGTATCGATACCCAAGGTGTGGTATCTATCCTAACATGGTCCAGATATGAATTCTAACCAAGCCTAACTTAAATGGCCTTCGCTCCTATATTTATTAAATTTATTATTATTTTATATTCTCTTATTTGTATAGGCCATATCATTATTGACATCTTTTTATTTTTGGGGACTGGGTGGTCGAGATAAATCGCTCACTCAACTTAACCTTAAATAGTCATTATGAAATGATAATTTATTTAGAGTCACCACCAATCTATTTAGGTTAGGTGAGATTGGTCACCTACCAGAGTTTGTATTTTGAGGGTTACGAAACCCTAGAATACAAACTCCAAGGCTCGCAATCATACCAAAGATCATATAAAATGATCCGGGAGTCGGTTACAATCACAAGTAAGGATCGACCCTCTCGTGATGCCCTAAAATCGATACCTTATGAATTATGTGTTAACTTGAATTTTAATTTTTATTCGGCTTCAATATGTGGTATTTAATTACAATTCCCGTATTGTTCAAATAAGATTTTATTATTCTATAAGAGAAAATCAAGGTTTTGCATTTAAAAAAATCAAAACATCTTACGCACCCTCACCGGAAAACCAATGGGACACGAAAGTTTTCATTAATCCCTTTTATACCCCAACGGAGAACCAAAGGGACATAAAAGGTTCTAAAAAAATGTTTTTCACATCCTACTGGAGTACCCGGTAGAATGTGAAAGGTCTTTTTATTTGTATAAAATTCTCGATTCTCATTTTAAAAAGGGTACCTCGTCATTAGAATGATCTATAAAACCCCTATCACATATAGGTGGGAGGAATTTCAGACACCACTCTAACTCTAAGACATTGCCTTTAATTTTCAAAGGCATATGAATTTTATTTGAAACAAAAATAAAGAACATATGACTCAGTATGGACACTGAAATACTAATTCGAATCCAAGGACTAAAAGATAAAAGAAAAATGAACCTATCCTTAAAGTATACCTTCGGCATGGAAACATCCTGTGGTCACTTAAGACTAGGTTTTAAGAACAATTACAATATTCTTAAGGCTTACCGTCGACACTAAGGTACCCGGCAACTACTTAAGATTTGGTTCTAAGGAAAAGTAAAATATTCCTAAGACTTACCATCGACACTAAGGCACCTGGTAACTACTTAGGATCGGGTTCTAAGGAAAATTAAAATATTCTAAGGCTTACCATTGACACTAAGGCACCCTATAAGAAAAATTATGAAACTGCCCTTAAGGTATACCTTCGATGTAAAGGTATCTCGGTACCCCTAATGGACTCAAAAATAACCTTAAAAGGAACCTTAAACTTTCACCTTTGGCATAAAAGCATTCCGGTGAAAAAAATTATGAAAATGCCCTTAAGGTATACCTTTAACATGAAAGTATATCGATACCCCTAATGGACTTAAAAATAAGCTTAAAAGGCTAAAGGAACCTTAAACTTTCACCATTGGCATAAAAGCATCATGGTGAAAAAATTACGAAAATGCCTCTAAGGTATACCTTCGACAAAAAAATATCCCGGTACCCCTAATGGACTTAAAAATAACCTTAAAAAGCTAAAGGAACCTTAAACTTTCACCATTGGCATAAAAGCATCTCGATAAAAAATTACAAAAATACCCCTGGGGTATACTTTCGACATGAAAGTATCCCGGTACCCCTAATGGACTCAAAAATAACCTTAAAAAGCTAAAGGAACCTTAAACTTTCACCATTGGCATAAAAGCATCAAGATGACAAAAATTACGAAAATGCTAATGGGGTATACCTTCGATATGAAAGTATCCCGGTACCCCTAATGGACTAAAAAATAGCCTTAAAAAGCTAAAGGAACCTTAAACTTTCACCATTGGCATAAAAGCATACCGGTGAGAAAAATTATGAAAATACCCCTAGAGTATACCCTTGACCTGAAAGTATCCCGGTACTCCTAATGTACTCGAAAGGACAAGTAATGAAGATTCTTACTCTAAATGGGCAATTTAGATTACCAAAATGACCTAAAGTATGAAAATTGCTAATGGGTCCCTAAATTTTCAAAAATTGCATTTCGTACCCTAATGGAGAACCAAAAGAATACGAAAGGTTTTATATTTTTAGCACCTTACCGGAGGACCGATGGGATGCTAAAAATATTTAAAATAATCTAAATGGATGATTTCATGCTAAAGATAACCATCTCATCCTAAAAATACTAAATTTCCCCAAGGGTCCATAAACTTTTTCGATTTTACACTTAGGTACCTAAGTAAAAAATAATAACCTAAATCATCACAAAATATAATTAATCAGGTAAAATCAGCATGTAAATCATGAAGAACATCCACAAGAAGGTTCAGTCAAACACAGGTTCAGTCAAACACCTTTGACCAGAAAACAAAAAATTTTTATTATTTACAAACTAGCCCCTAAACTTTGAAAAATTACAAAATACCCCCTAAAGTGTGAAAAATACCTAAAGCATGGTATGAAATACCCAAAATCAATTTCCAAGT
>JBBYHL010067092.1:26965-38016 GCA_038381835.1 Adansonia madagascariensis | reverse complement strand
CGTAGACCACAGGATCAATGTTTTGAGTTTCGTAACTCAAAACATAGGTTTCAATAGGCATCCGATCATGCCTAGCCTGAAATGATCAGTGGTGACTCCAAGTCATTGGCCATCTCGTGATGGTCAGCTAAGGCTAATAAAATGAGCGCTTCGTCTTATGGTCCCCCCATACTATGTCATAAGTCAAGAATCTGTACTTTCTCATTCTCATCATGTCACGAAGGAAAAGTCTTAATCAAGAAGACATTCCAAGTTAGAAAAATATTTTAAGTCATACACACTCATAGATCCGCGAGGATCCACCCTAAGGTACATTACGACAATATGCGAAAAGACAACATTCTAAGGTAAGTAGTCTAGATTGGTAGTTTATAGTCTATGGGGTTAATGTGAGCAACTAACTTATGTTAAGACTATTATGTCGTCTAGATCTAATTGGGGTGATGGCTTGTCTTAGCTATCCAAAGTAGGCTAACTTTTGAGTGGAGACATAAATGTATTGCCAAGAGGTGGTGATATATTGGATTGAACCAAAGAGTGATAAATTCATTAATAAGTCCAATTACAAGGATTATGTATTCTGTAATTACTTTAATACTGAGTAAATAATTAACCCCATGTGTATAATTAGTATAGTTTGACATTGCAAAGGCTAAAACATCTCGATGTAGTAAGCAACTAAGCTGATTCGTTAGGTACATGACTTATAATTGATGAGAGCTTTACTTATAGATATGGAATCATAGCTTCTATAGAGAGTTAAGATTATCCTATTAAAAGGCATTGTAGAGGATAGTGAAAATGGATAAGGCCTCGATCATTTGTATGTCAAATGATAAATTATTCATGAGTGGTGAACAATCATTTTCATATAGAAAGTATAATGGAACTCTTAGATAAGGTGATCAAGTAGGTAAAATGAACTTCAACCTTAAGTTGATCACAAATATCATATAAGGGTATTACACATATGACAAGCTCATCTAACTAAAAGGCTATTTATAAAGCTTACGTAATATGGTATATAATTGAAAGCACAGTCTTAGATCGTTAGTGGTATGACTCTGAGATTAATAATTATGTGATTAATTATTCAGGATAGAATAAATAATACAAAGATTCTTTGAAGCCTAATTTTATATATCAAATTGGTCCCTTTACTAGCTTAACATAATTCCTTAACGGATGGTTATTGATTAGAAAACCCAAAATCGAATGATTTTCAATATGGTGAAGTGGTGTGCCAAATACACTCATCTTAAGGGAGTAGGTGTTTGCTTTAGTAAATAAATAAAAGATAAGTTTTGTTGTTATTTACTTAGAATATATATTTAATTTGATTAAATATTTATTTAGACAAGAATTAATGATTTAAATTAATTATATTTATCTTCTGATAAATATAGGAACTAATTTAAATTAAATAGCTAGGGAAATTAATTATCTATAAGATTAATTTAATATCTATAAAGTCTTGTTTAAATATTTATTCATACATTAAATATGAATAATATTCTAAATAAATTAAAAAATTAGTTTATTTATTTTTAATTTTTGATTAAAATTAATTATTTTACTATAGTTAATTTTATTTTGATATTTAGTACATAATTATTCTATTCAAAAATTTTGCCTTGATTTTATTTTGAATTAGAATTTGAGTTATGAAAAATTATCTAGCTAAATAAAATTAACAGTTTGATTAGAATTAATTAGTATTCAGATTAAACTGACTAAACCTTTTAAAATAGAATAGGCCAAATAATGTATGGCTATATTAGGGCTTGGCTAAATTTTAGTCATTCCTACATTATGGTTGGCGGAAACAAGGGCTTTAAGGAGTGGGTAAAAAAAATTATTTCAATTAAAAATTAAAATTAGGGCTACTTTGTTACCTGATATAAATAAGAGGCATATGCCTAAGGTTTCATGTTAGACTTTAGTGCCACATTAAGAGGTTTCTAATCACAGTATCATGTGATTCTAAACCTGTTGGCACAAGGTGGTTATTAAGGAGAATCAAGCCATACGAATCTGGAGTTGATCGAGACAAAGAGTGCCCACACACTACCATAGAAGAATTAGAGAATAACGTAAAAAGCTAGTTGGTTGAAGTTTTCACACAGATATATGAATTTTTGGATGATATCTATAGATCTACAACTCAGGTTATTAATTATAGTGGTTTTATTGTATATAACAAAACGATCTAGCAGGATCCAATTTAAAAATTTTTTAAAATTCCTTTGCGTAAACGTTGTTTTTCCTACAGGGCCACCTTTTGGGTATGTTAGTAATGGGCTCAATTGACTCAATAGTCAACCGTAACCTTGCCCAAGGTATATTTAAATACATTATTAATGCTTTTTGGCTAATAAAAAGTATAAAGAAAACCTAGGCACCATCTTCTTATCTTTCTAAAGAGATATGATGTAACTTTTATCTTTCCTAAGATCTCTTTATGCTTTCATGCTTTTTCTGAGTATTCTTGAATACAACAAAGATAGGAAAATAGTTTTCTAGCATTAAGAGATTAATTTTTTACAAAAGTTGTGAAATTGGCCAAATTCCTAATTCTCTATTTTCTTAAGCCTTTTTTTGTGTTGATTGGTATTTTTAAGTGATCTCAAAGTGTTTTTGATCATTGTGAAGGTAGAAAATTGATCTTCCATCTTAGTGGAATCAACAAAATCAAGAATTGTGATTTTTGTACTCATTTATTAGCATCTAGAAAAAAATAGCTACTTCCCTACAAAGCTATTTTTCCTTCACTTTGATGTAAAAGGTAAGGGAAATCATTCTCAGATCACATCAGATATGTACCTATTAATGAGGTACCTTTTGGTTAAGGCTTGAGAGGCCTTTTAGCTAATATAAAAGAATAACCAAACCTCATAAACACTCCAATAGGCATCTATGTGGATCACCATTAGAGGAAGAACATTTAGACTACTTTTGGTCTTAAAAAAGCATCAATCCATGGTGCATTTATGCAAAGATCAGCATGCTTAGAGGTATAGGTCTCTAAGCAGATATGATTTCTATCACATGTATGTTTTAAATTGCAATTAGATCACATGTGCATCTCTTCCTAAGATCATGAGAAAATCCAAGTGTTTCTTTGTTTAATTCCACTATGTGTGTTTAATTCTAATTAAATTTTTATGCCTATACCAATATGCATAAGCTTATGATCTCTTTTTAGTGGTATAAGAGCCTAAGGTTTGGAGATCACATGTGATCTAACATGTCGTTTAGTGGTGATAATCAACTTATCGGTTTGTATATTGATTTAGTGATTTTTTAATTTTGGTGAAATTTTAAAATATTATTTTTCTTTAACTTTTTAAATCTAGACAACTAGTAATTTTTGGCTTTAATAATTTTCAAAAGTGTTCAAATAATCAATTAAAATTGTATTAATTAATTTGAATTAAGGTCATAACACTTTTTTTGCTTTTCTGGTTGTTTCAATGTTGTTTCAATTTGTTTCTTTAATTAAAAAATTAAAAAAATTATTTCTTTTCAATTTTTAATTTTCTAGAATGTTAATCTATGTTTGTTATCAATATTACTCATTTTAAATTTTCTGTAATTAAATTGATATTAGAGTCATCTGTCAACATTTTAGTATTAATTATTGCTAAGATGGCTTTATTTTGGTATTTTGATGGTGCTGAAATTTTCAGCAGCTATTAGTGTGATTTTTTTCCCTTATTTTTCCACCTTGAAAGTGTCATGAAAATTTCATAATACTTGCTAGAAAATTTAGGTTAAATTCAGAGTTGAAAATATTTTAATTTTAGGCCATATAGGGTGCACTAGGTGCATGTGTTGATTGTGCCATCTTGTCTTTGTCCTTATGACCTTGGCTCGACATCCATGATAGCAAGATGTTGCTGTAACTTTTCTGTTTTTTCAGACGTTTAGTGGCAAGAAGACAATAGTGTTTAAGTTGAATTAGGATGGCTAAGATAGCCATGCATGGAGCAGACTCCTAGTTGGATTAGGACTCCTTGAGAAGTTGTGTTTCATTAAAACTTTTATTTATTATCGAACACCTTATTATCCAATTGCATTCATTTTCCTAAATTGTTTAAGATATGAATTGGATAATATAAGAAGCTTGTAATTAAAATTCAATTAAATTGTTTCGTTGAAAAATATATTTAATTTAAATGATTAATCCTACTTGAAGTAGGATTTGTTCTAATATGATTAGAATAAATGTTAATCATGTAAGAGAATTGTTTTCTTAATTAAATTAAATATTGATAAATAACTAAGACTTTGAAAAATTGCAAACTACTTTCCTAAGCGGTTTATGAAATATTACTTGTTATTTAGTTTGTCCAAATTAGGACAAAGTTATTTGAAAGTTAGATAATGTCTTAGTTAGGACAAACAACATAAAAGTTAGGTGTTCTTCAATTTAAAACATGTTTCCTGAAAGTTAGGAATTTAATTAAAAATGTTTTAATTAAAAAAACCAAAATTACTAAAAAAATTAATAAATCATCTTAAATTTTTTTGATGAGGTTTATGCAAATGAAACAAGATCACCAAGTGATATTAGCTATGTTTATTTTGTTTCATGAATGTTAGACAAGGATGACTATGGACTAGACTTTGTATGACTAGGTTATGGATGGCTGAATCTTTCTTTTGGTATTTATTTTATAAATAGAGTCTCTGAACCCTACCTTCTCTTTTAATTCTAGGTTGTAAATTCTTTTTTCACCTAACTCCCCTTAAATGTAACTTGAGGTTTTATAAAAAGATATGTAACCATTACATAGGACTTATAGATTGAGATTTAGGTTAAGATTAGAATTTATTTAAATCCAAGATGTAAAGAAAATGGCGCTAAGAAGAAAGGACTAAGGAGCTCATCATCAAGACTTACGAAGATCTTGTATGATATCCATAAGAATTTGACCAACTAGTTTCCTAATGGCTCAAGGAAACCTGATAGATAAAGTCCATAATCAACATAGTAGATTTCATGTGTTAGATTTATTTTGGGATTTATATTTATGTGATATATGATTGAATAAATGCTAAGCATGTTTATCAAACAAAACAATAAGACCTAAGATAAATGATTAAAAATTTCTTATAAAATATTGAGTATATGCTTAAACATGACAAGAAGCCTTCCATTAATTATAAGCATGGGGATTTATTAGTTTATCCTTGAGGTCCTTTCTGCTCGAGCTACTTGAGTTAGAATTAATTACTTTTACTTAACTAAACCTATGTTGTCCGGATGCTTACAAACTTGATCCTATGGCATCAGAGGTTAGTTAGGTGAAATGCATATGATGTATTTAGGTAAAGAGTTACCACTTAACTAATCTAGGAGTCACATAGAGATGCAGTTGGTAAGGTAGGTTACCTATTAAATTAGTTCGTACATGGCTTGTTGGGTATACCAAAGGTTATGCAAGGATTAAAGTGGTCCTAGCTCATTAAGAAGATTCAAACGTTGAACTTCTTGAACTATAGTTAAGAGCTGTAATGTCAATAAAATAATAAGGACAATGTTAAAGTTGTAAAACCTTATTTAATAATTGAAACATAAATTATTAACTATGAAATGTTTTGATTCATAATGGATACAAACATAACATGACTAATAGACTAAAGCTAAGTAGCATACATGATGCTAATAAGCTTATTGGGTCAGACTCTATTGACTAGGCCAACATTGAGTGGCATATCCAAAAATGGCCCACTAAGTTAGGGGTAATCTATCAATTTCATATTGATGACCTTGGTCAAGCCATGTTGTAGTGATAACTAATATGATGCCTGAACTCTGAAAAGAGCAAATGGCTAGTTAAGCTCATGAAATCATCTGAAATCCTTAAAGAATTCTTTTATATAGATAATCGTAATGAGAGATTTGACATCCTTGAGGAATTATTCCTAAGCAAGATACTATAAGGTAACCTAATTAGGCATCATATGATAGGATGTATTTCAAGATTTAAACACTTTAGATGGATCAAGATCCATGCATTGTCCATATGCTTTCTTTTGAAAAAAACCAATGGAAATGATAAAGGAATATGCCAACATAGTGGAGAGCTAGATTAATAGAGTAATGATTGCAAAGAAAATTTTGATATGATCAAAATTAGAAAACTTATAAAAGTTTTAACATTAAATATACATTGAGATTAATTCACTTATCTTGGTATATCATAGCTAGAAGTTGGTGCTTAAATATGTATGACATATTGTAAAGGCCCAAAAGAAAAGAGTAATCAAGATGGACCACAAATAATTACAATCTTGTTATGTTAATCAAAGCTTGCCTTCTTGATAAGTTTTTTTTTTGAAACATAATCATGATTTATTCATATACATTAGATGTTTATTTTGGCATTCACATTCCAATTGAAGATGATTGCTAGCATTCAATGCCAAGCTTAGATTCAGTCCTCATTGAATAAATCATTAATCATAAAATTTGTTCTATGTTATAGTCGCATTATTCTAGAACATAAACTTGCAATAGTATTGGGATTACTAAATAGTCTATAACTTATAAGACTAAAAAATAGATTTCAAATTGAATTTTCTTTAAATCTACACATCTTGGATTTAATGGGAGACATTTATGATTCATTAAAAGTTAAAGATATTGATTAGACATAATGATAAAAGTTACGATGTTAAAAATGTGATTATATGGAAAATGTTCCAAACTAGAAAGGATTGCATGTTTATACCATAAAGGTCATAAACGAACTTTTTTATTTAGGCTCACAAAAGGAATTGCATCTAGATCATTAGCTTACAAGCTAATAAAAGATTCTTAATAGTTGTTCAAGTAACAATTAAGCCATATGATTGAAATCCAGGTCTCACTGTGATTTGAATGTTAATGACCTTGATAATGTGATTATCATGAATGTAATCAAAACATATTCTCATAATATTACTGAAGCTTTGTCCAAGTTGAGACATGATTGCTTAATGAAAAAGTTTGGCATTGGATATGTTAGTGCTAGCTTTATGCAAGTGGGAGATGTTAGTATATGTCCTATAACCAATTGAATTGGATGAGGATGTAATAGTTAATAATGCAAACCAATCACTTTAGTTAATGACATTTTCCTTCATGCTAGTATATACACCTAATTTTTTTCGAGCCCTTTTTCTAGTAGTCCAAATTATCTGAGACCAGGAATATAGCTATCACCCTAATAGAGGTCAACTTCTGCTGGATGGCCTTCGCACTTTAGGACTAATTTAGTAATCCCTAAATAGTTGTATTAGCCATGATAAAAAAAGTGCTATTTGAATAATGATCTTGGATAAAAAGCATGAATATTCAAGAGAAAAATCAGTTTTCAAATATTTTCTTGTCAAATTTTGAAAATCATTTCTACAAATAATGTCATACTCAAATTTCCCTTTTTTAAGCATTTTTTAAGATTTTTGTAAAATTCAAAAAGTTAACTACCTTATATTTTTACTGCACCTGTGTAGTATTTATGCCGATAAAAAGCAAAAATTATATATTGGCATTTTATAACATAAGATGTCAAGTTGTCAATTTTGCAAATTATTTTTGAGTTTCTGATAGTATCATGAGTATTTTACTTAAGAATGTTTTAAGTACTTGTTATGGACTTTAAATTTTCATCTTTACCATTTTATAAATTAATATTTTTGATAATATGTTGTATTTAACTCATTTTATATAAGTTTCAATGCATTTTTTTTAAAAAAAATTTTGAGTTCCAAAATATGAGCTTTTCTTTATTTGAAGAATTTTTGATAGAATTTCTTAGGTTTTGAACTTTAAAATTTTTTAAAATATTCTCATAAAATTATCATAAAATCAGTTTTTAAAAATCCTAGTCTATTGTATGGATTTTTCTTGTTTCTAAGCTACAAAGTTTTCTACTCTCTAATTTTTTGGTTGGATTTTTTTGAGTTTAAAATTTTTAAAATTCTAAAAATAATTTTTATTAAATACATATTAATACAATTTTTGAAATTTCAATTTATTTTATAAATTTTGCATTTTTTCAAAAACAAATTTCCTTCGCAAGGATTTTTCTCGTAAAATTTTATAAGTTTGGTTTTAATCATCCAATTAGATAATCTTATCTTTGATCATCATTGAAGAGATTTTGGTACGACAAATGGTACATAGATATTTAATGCTAATTACAGCTTCCTATAAATTCGTTAATTTAAAATCAAATCAAAAATTAAAAAGTAAAATAAAATAAAACTTATTTCAGTCAAGTATTGGTTGATTCTTCCCCTTATAAATAAGGGGAGAAAGCTTAAAGAAAAGGAATTTTGGCTAGAAAAAACACCACAAAAATTGAAAAATTTTGAAGTTTACGAAGCTTTTAAAGTAAAAAATCTTCTAAAATCTTGAACTTTTTTTTCATTTATTTTTCTTTTTATTTTTGGTGAGCTAAAATCATGCTAAGCTCATGAATCTTGATTCCCGTTGAAAGGTTAAGCATGATGACCATAATCCATTTTCTTTGATTTTAGTAGCTATGCTTGATTTTTCTTAATAATAAATTGTTTTCCTTACATATTCATGTTGTTGTTGATGTGCTGATATTGTTGTTAAGATGATGTTGATTTTGTCATATGTATATAATCATGTTGATACTATTTTCCTTGGTATTTTCTAGTTAATATGTTGTTAAAACATGCTTATAAGTTTATTTTTCATGATTTCTTACATGATAATGTTGATTTAAGTTTGGTAGAACCTAGATATATGATTGTTGTGTTAAGGAAAAATTACTTTTTGTTGTTTTCCATTATGGTCGAAATATATGGAGGCCTTAATCTTAGTGTCAGTTGTTATTTTTATGTTGATTTATGTTATTTTATGATTTTTTGAAAGTTACAGGGACCTAAAAATAAATATTCCAAAAATTTTTAAAGCCACTGATAGGTATATCCATGTTGGCTGAACTTAACAAAGTGAAATTGGTTATTGTTTTTGATGTTATTTTGTAAACATATAACATGTGGGGACCAATTTGCAAATATAAAGAAATATAGGGACTTGTTTGCAAGAAATAATAAAAATTTTATTTTTGGGCTTAACATGTTTGGCTGAATCTTCCTTGTAAACTCCAACATGATTTTTATGTTGATTTAAACATATTTATGCTTTATTTCATGTTTTGTATCACATAAGGACCATTATGGAAATTTCAAAAAGTTTAGTGTCCATTTAGCAAAGCCTCTTATTTTAAGGTTAAAATAGTTATTTCTTATATTAAATTCAGCATTTAGGGTATTTTGGTAATTTTAGAGTATTTTTATCATTCCTCTGTTCTTCGGGAGTGTTGTAAAAAATACTAAAACCTTTCATATCCTCTGGTCCTCTAGTAGGTTACAAGATTTGCATTTTAAGTCACCTTTTACAGCCATATTACCAATTTAGGCTAAACGTCATCATTTTCTACCTTAACCGAGTCTTTTTAAGGTCATCGGATGCTTTTGTAAGGAAGCTAGCCTTTAGGGGGATTTTGGTAATTTCCGTTAGAACCGAGTCCTAGCTAGTCATTTGGAAGCTTTTATGCCAAAAGTGTACTCTTAGGATAGCTTCACTTTTTTGTGATCCTTTCTTTTTAAGGTACTAGGATACTTTTATGTCAAAGGTATACCTAAGGGGTATTTCAGTAATTTTCTTAGAGTCGAGTCCTAGATAGTCGTCGGGATGCTTTTATGCCAAAGGTGTGCATTTAGATAGGTTCATAAAATTTATGTGATATCATGTCCTTCAGGGTACTAGGATATTTTAGGATAGGTTCATAAGGTATACCTTAGGGGCATTTTAGTAAATTACTAAAAACCAGGTCCTTTAGAGTCACTAGGGATGCTTTTATGATGAAAGTGCACTTGGAGGGACAGAGTTTAGTACTTTTTGTCTAAATCGAGTCTTAGGGTAATGTTTATATACATAAACCAGAATTTTTGAAAAATTAATGCAATATATCCGAGTTAAAGTTGCACATGGAATTTCTCCCAAAATATCTACGGATTATTTTAGTAATGAGATATCATTTTCAAAGTGAAAATCGAGATTATATAAATTTCAAAAAAATAAAAAACTTTCGCATTTCTTTAGCCCTCCAGAAGAATGTGAAAGATATTTTGATTTTTAAGACATTTTATGTTCTTCTAGTTTTTCAGTGGGGCATAAAAAAGAATGATAAAATACTTTCATGTTCCATTAGTCCTCTAGTGGGTTACATAAGAGATTTTGATTTTAAAAAAAAATTTCAAAAACCCAATTTTCTTGACACGAAATATTAAATTGGTTTCATAAAATATTATTTTGGGAATTACAATTAAATGTCATATGTTGAAACTGGATAAAAATAAAAATTCAAGTTAACATGTAATTAATAAGGTATTGATTTTTGGGCATCACGAAAAGGTCAATCCTTACTTGTGATTGTAACCGACTCTCAGACCTTTCTATATGATCTTTGGTATGATCATGGACCTCAGAGTTGGTATTCTAGGGTTTAATAACCCTCAAAATATGAACTCTAGTAGGTGATCAATCTCACCTAGCCCAAACAGATTAGTGGTGACTCCAAATAAATGGTCATTTTGTATTGACTATTTAGGGTTATGTCGAGTGAGTGATTCATCTAGACCACACAGTCCCTAGAGATGAGAGAATATTAATAATGATATGCCCCATAGAAATAAGAGAATATAAAATCATGATATATCAATAAATATAGAAATGGAGGCCTATAATGTCACGCTTGGTCAGGATTCATATTCGGGCCACGTTGCCACAGTGTGGGGACTCCACTAGGGATATCTTGTTAAAAAGTCAAGCCTATAATTAATTATATGTTAACTAAATTTTAATTAATTTGGCTCAAATGGTATTTAGTTTTAAATTTCATTTTTTAAGGAAAAATTATCTTTTCATAATATTAATTTATTTTGTGTTTATCCTTTTGTGTTTTTTATCTTTTAGGGATTAAGATAGTGAGTTTTATTTTTAATATTGTGTCATCAAAAGG
>JBBYHL010067092.1:0-26865 GCA_038381835.1 Adansonia madagascariensis | reverse complement strand
TGTTTATCCTTTTGTGTTTTTTATCTTTTAGGGATTAAGATAGTGAGTTTTATTTTTAATATTGTGTCATCAAAAGGTATGTTTGTCCCTTCACACACACTATGCACGTGTGCAATTGTTTCTCTTCCATTAAATATGGAAGTGGCATAGATGCCCAATATTTTAGTAGAGGATGAATTAGCTTTACATTTTAAGTTGTTAGCCTCTGTCTGGGCCAGTGGAAAGCCTACTAGGTGTAGATTTTTATGCCTACACAAGGTGTTAGCCTTATTACGAGCATGAAAGATATGCCTATTCGAATTAAACCTATTTTGACATAAATCCATGATGGATATAGATAAGGCACCTTGTTACTCTTTTCTAGGCTTGAGGAATTCGAGAACCTCATTAAAGGTCTGACCTAAACCTCATATAGTGAACCATACTAACCTTCAAGTCAAAACCATGCCCGATTTTAGGTGTCACCAAAATTAGGGACACATGGAGGAATAAAGCTATCTCTTTTTCTTTTTGTTTATTTTCATACTTTTATTTATTTGGATAATTTAATACTTTATTTGTATAATTTGTGATTTTCATTACTTTGAAAATTATTTATTTGGTTAAATTTGATACTTTATTTGAATAATTTGTGATTTTTATTCTTCTAAAATTTTATTTGAATTTTAATATCTCTTAATGATCTAATTCATTTTCTTTTTTTTTCCTTTTTGGTACATTCTTCTTTCCTCGTATGTATACAGGAATGCTTGCTTTAAACAAAAAGAATTTTAACTTAGATCAATTTTCATTTAACTTTATGGCTGTACTAATACATGTAGTGATTATTTCCAAGGAATTTGAAGAGGTTCATTTTGAGTCCAAATACAATCAGAAAAGAGACGGGACTATGTACTGAGGGGTTTTATGTCAAAGTTGCTAAAGATCACACATTTAGACCTCCGTCAGAAAAATTTAATAGAGTTTGTCAAAATATAGGATCATTAGGGAAATACAAAACAAACCCATTGTAGGAAAATATGGACAGATTGCTTTCTTGCTCAAAATACACATGGATGAACAGTTAGTCAGGACTATGATCGAGCTTTGGGATCATTTTGATGTTTCCTATCTAATCAACATGACATGGCTCCAACTAAAGAAAAGATTTTGACTCTTTTTGAGCTTATGCCTTTGGAGATAAAGCCCATTCACTACAAGGAGTGCAATCTGACCAGCTTTCACAAAAAAAATGAGTCAAATTTTGGATCTGGATTTAAAAGTAATATCATGTAGAGCAGTAAAGGAACGTTGGTCATTTTATGGTAGTTTCTACAAGAATATATCCAAGTTCGATTCGATACTAAGAAGACTTTGGATACATTCCCTCTTGCTATATATGGGATGGTTTTTTTGCCAAGAGTGTTAGGGCATGTGGAGATAGTAATAGTGGATTTATTTGACCAGTTGAAAAGGATCATACACTCGGCTCTAGCAATTCTAGCCGAGATGATTTGAGCACTCAATACATGACGAAAGAAGGGTCAAGGGATATTCTTTAAAAATGCTTTGTTATTGTATATCTGGGCCCAAAGTCATTTTTAGGGTGAAGAAGCAAAGAAAGGTGGACCTTACATCTCGTATTTTATCTTTCTTCAGGAATTCATCAAAAAAGAATGGCCAAAGTCTTAAAACAAGAAACAGTGGGTTGAAACACTTAAGAACTTGGCTTTTACTATATAACCTAGAGGGCACTTTGGTTTTTACCAAAATGCTTTGTTTATCAATGTGGTAATCTGCTTTATATGCCTTTACTTAGCATATTGTGCACCATGGATATGCACCATTATTGGTTCGAAGATAATAGAGGTCACAGCAGTTTATCCCCATGACTTCAAATTTAGCTATTGTGGACTTGGAATATCAGTGGGAAGATTATAAAAATTTGATTTAAATAGCTGCTTGACATTGGAAAGAAATGATGAGTTAGGGTTAAGTGCATACATGGATAAGACCATTCCATGGTATGATGCTTGGAAGAGAGTCTAAGGCTATAACATAATCATTCTCGCTCAAATAAGACCATTCCTCGAGAATCTATCCAACCAGAGCTTATCATGCCATCTGAGATTGATTTGATTAAGGAAGAAACAGCTAGGGAACTAAAGAGAATGAGTGATGAGAATCATCAACTCTAGGAGGAAGTGGCCCATTTACAAATGAATATGGGAGCAAAAGGAAAAAAAGTTGAAAGAATGGAAGAAAACTACAATTCAATGAAGATTGACTAGACTAAATAGAATAAAAAATAAAGCTTGCTGGGATATCTGAGAGTTTTAGCAGCACTGTTAAGGGAATGAAAGAGGAAATGCATAAGCCTAGTAAAGAGCTAGGAATATGGATGCTAAAGCTTGAGAGGGATAAGCCAAACAAGTTATTTTTGAAAGGGAAAGAAAAAAGCATATTGATACATTTATTTAGCTAAAGAGGTTTATTGAAAAGCAAAAATAATTCTAAGCTGCCCTAAACCAAGGGCATGGAAGGGTATCTCGACTACTTGAAGAAAGACAAGGCCTTACGATAACTATTATGGAGATAGGACTAGAATTACAATGCTAAAGAGCTGGCATTCATTCCTTGGTACAAGTATATTGCGATCTAGATGCATATTGGGCTAATAAACTATAGTAAGCTAAAGATAATGGTAGAAGGTGGGTAGTTAATACTTTTAGCCGATAACTGTACATAGATCATCTCATAAAACATATCCACTTAGCCGTTATCCAAGCAAGGAAAATGATAGAGAGGATTAAAGTCTTATAGATGAATATTAAACCCGTAGAAGAATATAGGCATATTATACTTTATCTTTTCGATGAGGCTTTGAAACAATATATCAAGTAAGGACTTTACTTGGATGCATCCCTACATGATCAATGATATGAATATGTAGTTTGTAACAAGGAAAATTTTTGAGTTTAAAATCTTTTGTTAAAGTAAGCATCCCTACAAATTCATTCATATACTCATACCTTGCATACATGTATACACTATGTACATACAAACATGATTATTAATTTCCTTAGTTTATAAATAAAAAATTGATTAACTCAAAGCAATTTGTAATTCTAGCTTCCTAGGGTTCCAACATGCAAACCTAGAAAAATCAAGTTAACCACCACCCACTCATCGGTACTATACTAGATTCAAAACCAGAAGAATACCTGAAGACCACTCGATAAGATTAGAAAGAGTAGAAGAAAGTCACCAACAAGCCCAAAAGGCCATTTTGAAAAGGCAAAAAGAACTACAAGCTCATATTACAAGGATGATAGAGTTTTTAATGGCAAGGTGTTACCAATAGCCAGAGGTAAATATTGATACTAGTGCTAGGGGATCTGAGGGGTACCAACTAAGGAACACACAACTAATGCTCAAAATGCATAGCCAATTAATACGTAGTATGTGCAACAAATTATCTGTGTAGCTAATCTATGGCTAGCCATTATTATTAACCCTGATGCCATTTTCCAAAAGGGGCATAAGAACAGTAGTCATTCAAGAAAAATCACCGAACCCTATTATTGATGAAGAGGAAAAGCATAAACACAAGGGCAAAGAATGGGCTAAAGTAGGGATTGAAAAAAAAGTTACAGCTTCTTGAAATAAGGGTAAAAGCCATTGAAGAAGCTGAATATAAAGTATTATAGACATCAAGGGCCTCAGTCTAGTACTAGATTTAGTCCTTCCACTAAAATTTAAAATGTTCAAATTTGAAAAGTACAAGGGCATTACCTCTTCTTAGGCACACTTCAAAATGTTCATTAGAAAGATGGCTGGTTATGCCCAGAATAACAAGCCTTTGATTCATTGTTTTCATGAAAGCTTGTTTGGATCTGCTCTACGATAGTACAATGATTTGAACCGTACTCAAATTTAATGCTAGATTGACTTAACCAATACACTAACTCTCTAGAACATGGAGAAGAAATCTACAGAACTTTTTAAAGAGTATACATAAAAATGGAAAGAGTGACCTATCAAGTTCAACCTTTATTGACTAAAAAAGAGACCATGATGCTATTCGTAAACACCTTGCGTCCCTTACTATGACAAGGTGGTAGGGAATTCGACTAAGATTTAACCTATCTTATTATTTTTAGAGAAATGATTGAGATAGCTATAAAGGTTAGAAAAATTACTACTATGAAGCCTTTTACCGAAACAAAGCCAAGGCTAAAAAAAAAGTGGCTCTATTTGTTAACTATGCTAGTTAGTTGTAACGTCAAGGACTTCATTCCTATCACTTAAACCAAAGATAGCAAACTCATAATATCTACTCTTTTAACATACCCCAAACTCTAACACAAACATCAACATAGACAACCATTCTAAACCCTTCATAAGCTAATTAAGACTCAATGTCAATCCATCAGCTTATAGAGCAAACCAACCTTAACCTCACTATAATCCCCTTTTTTACTTTTATATGAAAATGTTTGATAAGCTCTTTAAGGCACGGTTAGTAGCCCACCTTTCTTTTAAACCATATGAGGATAGTTACCTTAACTGGTACAACTCAAATCTGCATTATGAGTATCATTCAATAGCAAATCACTCAATTGAAAATTGTTCAGCCTTTAAGCAAAAAGTCTAAAGTCTTTTTGAGAAGGGCACTTTTTGATTTAATAAAACCACAAGACCTAATGTGGCAGCAAATCCCTTAGTTGATTATTTCAAGCCCAAGATTAACGCTTTAATTACTAAAAAAAAGTGACAAAGGAAGTTGAAGGTCCAAAATGTTAGAGCTCTAATGGAACAAGTATAGGTAATCTTGACCAAAAGTGGGATCCTTGGTTAGAATAATTGAAGAATCAAAAGCTAATCTGATCCTGGTGCTAACTTTTACAAATTTTGCATAACTTTAAGACATACTTTACAAAGTTATCTAGACTTTTTAGCCATGATCCAAAGAATAATGGATAATGGTGAAATTAGGTTCTACGAAAAAGCTAGACTAGAAGAAGAAAAATCAATTAAAATGGCCAATGAAAGATCGTCACAGCTGCCTTATGGCATCGGTTGCCCTCTTATCATTCATTGCAACCAACCAAAGGCCACAACTTCTAAGATCGAAATTACTCCCAGATTCATTATTGGAACACCAACACTTTTTCTGTATCCTAATAACAAGCAGGTTCCACAAAAATATGATGGTAGGGTAATAACTTTAGAAGCTATTATGAGCTAATTGGCTATTGTTAGCATTATAAGGGTAAGCCATGTGACATGGAGTGCTCGCATCTATGGTCTAGAAACCAGTGAAATCATGCCAAAGCAAAATTAAGGGGATAAACTTCGAAAAAACAATAGTTACTAGAGATATCTCACTAAAAATATAGGAACTGATTAAAAAAAGAGGCGGTCAAATTCTTCAAGTTTATTAAACACAGTAAATATAACATAGTGGAATAGTTAAAACATCAACCTATAAAGATTTCTCTATGAGCCCTTTTGCTTAACTCAAAAGGACATTGGAATGCTTTGTTGAAAGTGCTCAACTAGGCTTTATATTCTTCAAGACATCTTCATAAATAAATTTGGTAAATAATATTATCATTAACAATTTCATTTCATTCAGTAGTAATGAAATCCCACTAGTGGGAACACTTTAATAAAAGCTTTCCATATCATAACTCACTGTAAAGAGACCATATTGCCTAAAGCTTTCATTAATAATTGATCAGTTTTAAATGTAATGCCACTAATCACATTATCTTGCTTGCTAGTTAATACTAGCTGATCAAGCATAGCCATATAGTTTTCAAGGTATTTGATAGGACAAAGAGAGAAATCAAAGGGACTATTTTCATCACTTTAAATATTGGCTCGTACCCATTTGAGATTGAGTTTTATGTAATGGGCATCATCCTAACATACAACTATTTGTTAGGGTGACCATGGATTTACTCATTAGGGTTGTCCCATCATGTTTACATTAAAAGATTAAATTCTTAATTAATGAGAAGCTGCTTAATCTATTCAAGAAAAAAGACATCACGGCCATGACATCTACCATAGCCACTTATGTTAAAGCAAATGCTGAAGTTAAAGAGTGCTCCTTTATATCCTTTAAAATTACTAAAGCCACTTTTGTTGCAAAAATGTTTATAATCCTTGAACCCAAACTTTCAAAGAGCACTCGTATGGGTTTTAAGCTTACAATTGGGAAATATGCCCAATCTAGAAGGGGCTTAGGAAATATTTACATGGGATCAGTTAGTCCATCAATGTTATTGGCAAGAAAGATAAGCACAAATTGGGCTTTAACCTAGAATGGAGTAAAAAAAAAGGAAATTTTAGAACAAATCTCAGAGGAAGAAGCTAGCCTAAGTCATTAATCAATACTCAAGCCAAAAGTTAACCTTTTAACCCATACTCGATGAAATTTTCTGTCATAAAGGGTTATTAATCCTGGATCTAAAGGAAGAGAAACCAAAGGTATCATTATGGTGATTAATAAAGCTTTCTAGAATTATCAAGTGGCCACTATTAGAGAAGATAGTGAAAAGCTGAATGATGATTATGGGATTTATCCTTGTCCTTCTAGATATGCATTGAGGAAGTGGACTTACAATAAGAGAATCATAGTATTTAGGCTAATTTTAAAGTAATTTAGAAACTCATGTTGTTATCTAAGAATCTTTCTATGAAAACTTAAAATGTCAAATTATCATTTACAGAAATGAAATGCACATAACCTTTTGTCTATATCCAATATCTTTTATCCAATATTTGTTTGCCCATTTATTTTCTTTTTTTACGTTTTCATATTTCCAACTTCAAGAGAAGTGGATAATCCTAACCATGATTTAGAGGTTAATTTTAAATAAGTCGTTTGCTTGAACAAGGTTGATTTTAAAGAAGATGTTGATGATTATACTTTGTCTCCTAATTTGCTAAAAATAATTGAGTGAGAGGATGAATGAATAATGCCCCATGAAGAATCCATAGAGTTGATAAATTTAGGGGATGATGAGGATGATAGAAAAGAAATTAGAATAGGGACTACTCTTATGCCCATCACTAGGAATTAATAAGTTTGCTTTTAGAGTTTTAAGATTTTTTTTGCATGGTCCTACCAAGATATGCTAGGATTGGATATAAAAATCATGGTCTACAAATTAACTTTAAAACTAAAATGTAAACTGGTTTAGTAAAGTTATAAAGGATGAAACCAGAAATGCTTCTAAAAATAAAAGAAGGGGTAAAAACAATTAGAGGCTAAATTTCTTAATATGGAAAAATGCCCAGAATGGGTTGCAATAATTGTCCTAGTTCTTAAAAAAGATGGTAGAGTCAGAGTATATGCAGACTACTGGGACTTAAATTGAGTGAGTCCAAAGGATAATTTTTCTCTTCCCTATATAGATACTCTAGTTGATTATACTATGAAAAATTGTCTATTTTTTTTCATGGATGGATTTTTGAAGTATAACTAGAAAAAAATGGTGCCCGAAGACATGGAAAAGACCATACTTGTCACAATGTGGGGAACTTTTTATTATAAGGTGATGCTATTTGGACTGAAGAATGCTTGGGCACCTTATTAGAGGGCAAAGATCACTCTATTCCATGATATGATACACAAAGTGATAAAGGTATATATGGATGACATGATTGAAAGTCACCCTAAGAGGAGAGACATGTTATAGATTTACAAAAGCTGTTCAGAAGGCAGAGAAAGTATTAGTTGAAATTAAATCTGACAAAATGCATTTTTGGTGCAAGGCAGGAAAATTATTAGGCTTTATTGTGAGTGAAAAAAGGATTAAAGTTTATCTGAATAAGATTAAAGCCATCTAAAAATTGCCATCCCACATACACACAAAGTTTCTTGGGGAGTTTAAATTACATTGCTAAATTCATATCCTAACTTATAGATAAGTACGATCCGATATTCTAGCTTTTGCCAAAATAAAGCCCTAGTGGATAGAATAACGAATGCACGAAGCATTTTAGAAAGTTAAGCAGTATCTCTGTAATCTACTAGTGTTGGTACCATCTCTACTAGGATGACTCTAGTTCCATACCTGTCAATATTTAAAAGGTCTATAGGCTGTGTGCTGGGATAGTAGGATAAGACAAAAAAGAAGAAGTAGGTGACTTATTTCCTTAGCAAAAAATTCCTTGACTATGAAGTAAATTATTCTCATATAGAAAAGATATACTATGCCCTAGTTTAGATAGCAAAAAGGCTCTAACAATACATATTGTATCATACCATCTGGCTGATCATAAAATAAACTTGATCAAGTACCTATTTGAAGCATCGACTTTATTAGGAAGGATTGCTAGATGGCAAGTCTTGCTATTGGAATATAATATGGTTTATGTGAGTCAAGCAAGCACTCGATGATTATTAGTTATCAGATTTTGATTGTCTTGATGAGGATTTAATGAATATTTTGGCAAAAAAAGAAGAAGAGTCATTAAAAGAATCAATATGAAATATGTATTTTGATGAGGCATCAAATACTTTAGGCTATGGAATATCTTTGAAAAGAGATTATTACCCTTGCATCACTCGATTGGACTTCAACTATACAAATAGTGTAGCACAATATGAAGCATATGCTATGGGACTTTAGGTAGCTATAGAAAGAAAAGCCTAATTATTGAAAGTATATAGAGACTCGACTTTGGTAATTTATCAATTGCGTGAAGAATAAGAAACTTGGGATCTGTGGATGAAACAATATAGAAAGCTGATTCTAGAATTACTCAAAAAAGTTCAAGGAAGTGGAATTCATTTATTTGTCCCAAGATGATAATAAAATAATAGATGCTTTGACCATCCTAGTCTTGATGTTCAAAATAAATAAGGGGCAAGAGGAAATGCTAATTCAAATAAGCATATATGAGTCCCTTGCGTACTATTGCAATATTGAAATAGAAGTAGGTGGCCTTCCATGGTATCACAACATAAAAAGATATCTCAAAGATTGAGTACACCTCAACGATGCCTCTGAAACTAATAAAAAAAACTTTAAGAAGGTTGGCACTGAATTTTATCCTAGATGAAGAGATTCTTTACAAAAAGAGTTATGATCAAATACTGCAAGCTGTGTTGACACTCCCAAAGCATAGAAGATATTAGAAGAAGTGCATGAGGGGATTTAGCAAAATCCATGCAAATAGACAAGAATGGTGAAACAAATTATGAGATTGGGCTATCTTTGGATGACTATAAGGGTGATTGTATCAAATATGCCTAAAAGTGTCATAAATGCCAAGTCTATGCTAACATATCGATACACCACTTTTACCATTGCATGTCACAACTACGCCATGGTCTTTCTTCAAATGGGGCATGGACGTTATTAGACCAATTGCCCCCCATAACTTCAAATTGTCACTACTTCATCTTGGTGGCTATAGATTACTTCACTAAATAGGTCGAGGCAGTCTCTTTTTTAAGTATGACAAGGTCAAAGATGATAAAATTTTTGAAGACCAACATTATTTGTCTATTTAAGATCTCTGAATTAATTACAATGGATGACACCTCCAATTTGAATAATAAATTAAGACGGAGGTGTATACCTAACTTAAAATTTTCCATCATAATTTGGTGACATACTATTCGAAGATGAATAGAGCTGTAGAAGCAGCTAATAAAAATATCAAGAAGACTATAGAGAAGATGGTAAAAACCTACAAGGATTGGTACGAAAAGCTCTTTTTCACCTTTCAGTGTACAGAACTTCAGTCTGAACTTCAATTATGGCAACAGCCATACAACACAGATGTTGTACAACCGATTGAAGTTGAGATCCCTTTACTCTAGGTTCTAATGGAAACAAAGTTGGAGAAAGCTGAATATGTCCAAAATCCTTATAGGCAGCTAAATTTCATTGAAGACAAAAAACTAAAAGCTATTCAATGTAGGTAGATATACTAAAAAAGGATGATGAGAACACATGATAAGAAAATTTGTTCTAAAAAATTCCATAAGAAAGATGTACTAGAAAAGGATGATGAGAACACATGACAAGAAAATTTGTCTTAAGAAATTCCATAAGAGAGAATTGGTATTAAGAAAAATTCTACCTAGATGAAAAGATCCTAAGGGCCAATGGGTAACTAATTAGGAAGGATCCTGTATAGTTCAAAGGTATTTCCAAGAGGAGTATTGATGTTGGCATATATGGATAAGGGCACTCTATAAAACCCCACTAATTCAGATAATGTAAAGAAGTATTATTCTTAAAAGGCAATATTAAAAATTAAATCAAACGAATTAAAACCCAAAAAGGCAATCATTTCAAAAAATTTTAGATTAAAACCTAAAAAAAAGATCCAATCAAAGGCAATATAAAGAAGAGGCTTTGACCTAAAAACTCAAAATTATGGGTCAAACATTTGAAAAGAATGGCCAAAGCATAATTTACTGAAAGATTAAGTTTGAAAAAGGCATGGTATGATCAAAACCATCTTCAAAAGATGGATCTTTATTTAAAAGAAATCCTTAAAGAACTAAATAGGAGATTCTGCTTATTTGACTAATATCTAAATCTCTTTTATGCCTTACAATTATTTTTGTAAAAGAGCCAATATTGTATCTTCTTTCGTTGTTGCAATACAAGTAAATATTTTCATTATACCTTTGTTAGACTATCTCTTAAACCATGCTAACATTTCTGTTATATGATAATTAGCAATTTAAGGAAATAAAAATTCATAAAGAGATCATAAATCAATTTCTATACATTATTGCATTACTTTAAAATAAGATTATAGCATTGTAAAGATCTTAGTTAATATTTTGAATTTTTTTTAGACATTCTAGGAAGGATAAATGACATTCTTAAATAGACTCCTAATAAAAAATAAGTCAAGTCTTTTTAGATGATTTTTTAGAAAGAAAAAGTAAAGATCTAATTTTACAACTATTAGGTTATCCTTACTGTTATCAATTTGTTTCGGCTATTGATGGAAAATTTTTAGAAACCACACATTCCCTATTATACTTCACTTTTTCTTTAGCCTATTATCTGTTTGTTTTGATTACTGATGGAAACTTTAGAAACTATATATTCCCCATCATGTTCTTCTTTTTTAGCTCTTAGATGATATTGGATATTCTCTTAAGGTTTAGCCCTCATCAGCAAAAAAAATAGTGCAGTATTTTCTAAAGGTCCTTTTGATCCTAAAAATAGAAGTGAGCGTATCTTGTCTACAATGATCTCTAAAGATGTCTTCAAATTCAAGTTTAAGCATTAGCTTCCTTTTGCCAAAAAAGAAAAGAGATCTTCAAAGCTTTCTCAAGATGCCTTCAATTCCAAGCAAAAGTATAGGCCCATTCCACCAAATAAAGAAGAAATGTTTGTCATAATTTCTAAAAAGATACATTTAACTCCAAAATAAGCTAGATTAAACATTGATAAAGAAAATTAAATCATGAAAATTCATGATATGCATTCTTCATGCATTTGCATTCACATTTAATAACTTATAGATCCAAAGTTGAACATGACATGAAAAATGCTTCTTGGTATGTTGACTGTTTTAAAACTAAAAGGTAAGTCTCATATTCCTTCAAATAACTTAGATATAAGGCATTTTCGCTTTAAGTGACTATACTGGTTTTGCCTTAGTCAACCTTCTAGACTTAGGTTTTGCCTTGGTCAACCCTTTTGACTATACTAATTTTGCCCTAGTCAGCCTTTTAGACCTAGTTTCATCCTGGTCACCCTCATTTAATTATACTAGTTTCACCTTGGTCAACCTTTTAGACTTAGGTTTTACCATGGTCATCTTAAATTAAGTATACCGATTTTGCCCTGGTCAACCCTCTAGACTTAAGTTCCACTTTGATCAACCTTTTAGACTTAAGTTATATCCTGGTCATCCTCCTTTGACTGTACTGATTTCATCTTGGTTAACCTTCTAGACTTAGGTTTCACCATAGTCTCCTTTCCCACCTTAACTTAGGTTTTGCCCTTGTTTATTTATGTTTAATGAATATATTTTGTGGAGTTTTATTTTTAAGATACAACCCAAATGAAATTATGTCTATTTGGTCTTTTCCATGTTCTTGATTCTCAATGATAGCCAACGAAAGGCAACTGTAGACATCTAATTTTGTTCAGGTTCTTTTCCCATTAGTCTCAATTATTTGAGACCTGGAGCATAGCTGTCACCCCAATAGAGGTTGACTTTCGCTAGGTGGACTTTACACTTTTAGGATTAATTTAGTATTTTTAAATAGTCATATTTACACGTGATAGAAAAAGTGTTTTTTGAAGACCAATCTTAGATAAAAAGGATGAATATTCAAGAGAAAAATTAGTTCTAAATATTCTTTTGTCAAATTTTAAAAATCATTTCTGCAGATAATATTTGGTCAAATTTTTCATTTTTATGCATATTTTTTAAGATTTTTTCATAAAATTTAGAAAATTGACAGTCATATATTTTTACTTACACCTGTATAGTATTTACGCTGATATGCATTCTAAAAAAAATTATATATTGGCATTTTATACCACGAGATGTCAAATTATTAATTTTGCCAATTATTTTTGAATTTCTCACAAGTTCTTTCTTATGAATTTTTTATGGTAAAGACTTACTCCAGACTTCAGATTTTCATTTTCACCATTTTGTAAATTAATATTTTGGATAATATGTTGTATTTAACCTATTTTATATAGGTTTCAAAGTATTTTTTTAATTTTTTCTTGGTTTTAAAATACGAGTTTTCTTTTATTTGTAAAATTTTTTATACAATTTTCTTAAGTTTTAAACTTCAAAATTCTTTAAACATTTCATTAAATTACCATAAAATTAGATTTAAAAAGTCCCAGTCCATTGTATAGATTTTCTAGTTTCCAAGTTACAAAGGTTTCTACTACCTAATTTTCTCGATTGGATTTTTGCAAGTTTATAAGTTTTAAAATTCTTTAAATATTTTTATTAAATACATATTAATTTAGTTTTTGAAATTTCAATTTATTTTATGAGTTTTGCATTTTTTTCAATATTAATTTCCTTCCATAAGCATTTTTCTCATAAAATTTTATAAGTTTGGTTTTAATCATCCAAGTAGATAATCTTATCTTGATCATCATTAAAGAGATTTTGATATGACAAATGGTACATATATATTTAATGCTAATTACAACTTCCCATAAAATCATTAATGAAAAAATCAAATTAAAAATTAAAAAATAAAATAAAATAAAATGTTCATCCAAGTATTGGCTGATTCTTCAAGGAAGGGAATTTTGGCTTTTGGTAAGAAAAAACACTATGAAAATTGAAAATTTTCCAAGTTTCCAAAGCTTTTAAGGTAGTTATTCTTCTAAAATCTTGAAGTTTTGTTTTCTTCATTCATTTATTTTCTTTTTGGTAAGCCAAAATCATGCTAAGCTCATGGATCTTAATTCATGTTGAAAGGTTAAGCATGATGGCCAAGATCCATTTTCTTTTATTTTGGCAGTTATGTTTAATTTTTCCTAATACTGGCTTATTTTTCTTACATATTCATGTTGTTGTTGATGTCTTGATATTGCTGTTGAGATGATGTTGATTTTGTCATATGTATATAATCATGTTGATACTATTTTTCTTAGTATCTTCTTGTGAATATGTTGTTAAAACATGTTTATAGGTTTATTTTTCATGATCTCTTGTATGATAATGTTGATTTAGGTAGAACCTAGATATATGATTATTGTGTTTAGGAAAAATTATTTTTTATTGTTTTCCATGATGATAAAACACATGGTGGCCTTCATGTTACGGTTGGTTGTTATTTTTTATGTTGATTTATGTTATTTTGTGATTTTTAAAAGTTATAGGACTTAAAAATAAAATTTTTAAAAATTTTTAATGCCATAGATGGTTAGATCCATGTTGGCTTAACCTAACAAAATTGTATTCATTAATGTTTTGATGTTTTTGGTGTTATTTTGTAGATATAAAACATGCAGGGACCAATAGTCAAATATAAAGAAATATAAGGACTTGTTTACAAGAAATAATAAAAGGTTTTTTTTTTCAGACATAACATGTTGATCGAATCTTCTTTGTGAACTTTAGCATGACTTTTGTATTAATTTGAATATAATTGATGTTTTTTTTTTATGTTTTCTAACATTAAGGACCATCATGGAAATTTAGAAAAGTTTAGTGTCCATTTAGCAAAGTCTGCTATTTTAGGGTTAAAATAGTCATTTTTCACATTAAATTCATCATTTAGGGCATTTTGGTAATTTTGAAGTATTTTCATTAGTCCTTTAATTTTCAAATGAGGTGTAGAAAATACTAATCATATCCTCTGGTTGTTCATGAGGTACAAAATATAATTTCATAAAATTTAAGGGCTCAATTATAAGATTTCCATTTTAGGTGATCTTTGATATCCATATTACACATTTAAGGTAAAACAATCATCATTTCCTACCTTTTTTGAGTTTTTTAAGGTCATCAGGATGCTTTCATGATGAAACTAGTCCCTAGAGGCATTTTGATAAATTTTTTAAAGTTAAGTCCTAGGTAGTCACTAGGATGCTTCTACGTTAAAAGTGTACATTTAGGATAAGTTCACTTTTTGATGATCCTTTTCATGTCTTTTAGGGTATTGGGATACTTTCACGTTAAGGGTATACTTTAAAGGCATTTTAGTAATTTTTCCTAGAACTGAGTCTTAAGCAGCTATCAGGATGCTTTTACGCCAAAGGTATGCATTTAGGATAGGTTCATAATTTTTATAACAATAAATTGTCCTTTAGGGTACTGAAAAACTTTCATGTTGAAGGTATACCTTATGGGCATTTTAGCAATTTACCATAAAATCAAGTCTTTTAAAGTCACTAGGATGCTTTCCTGATGAAAACTTTTAGGGAACACGTTCGTCACTCCAGCTAAATACCGATCCTTAGAGTTGAGTTTAGTACTTTTTATCTAAATCGAGTCTTATGGTCATGTTTAGATACATAAACTAGAATTTTTGAAAAATTAAGATAATATCTCCAAGTTAAAATAATATATGGAATTTCTCCCAAAATATGAGAGGGGTTTTGAGGATTATTTTAGTAATGAGATATCCTTTTCAAATTGAAAATCAAGACTTATATAAATTTTGAAAAAAAAAATAAAACCTTTTGCATTCCTACGTCCTTTCAACGAGGTCCAAAAGATATTTTGAATTTTAAAACCTTTTGTGTTCCTCTAGTTTTTAGTAAGGTATGAAAGACAATGATAAAATAAATAAGGGGTATGAAAAAGAAAAATAAAATAAAATAAAAAAGATGCTTGGCCATTTAGCCAAGTATTGGCTGATTTTTCCCCTTATAAATAAAAAGAGAAAACTTCATGAAAGGGAATTTTTTCTTTTGGTGAGAAAAAAGACACTACAAAAATTCAAAAATTTCCTAGTTTTCAAAGCTTTTAAAGTAGAAATTCTTCTAATATCTTAAAGTTTTGTTTTTTTTTTCAATTCAATTATCTTCCTTTTGGTGAGCCAGAATCAAGTTAAGCTCATGGATCTTGATTTTTGTTGAAAGGTTAAGCATGATGGCCATGATCCATTTTCTTTGATTTTAGAAGTTATGCTTGATATTTGTTAATAATAACTTATTTTTCTTACATATTCATGTTGTTGCTAATGTGTTAATATTGTTGTTGAAATGATGTCAATTTCGTCATATATACTATGTTGATACTATTTTCAATGGAATTTTCACGTTAATATGTTGTTAAAATATTATAGGTCTATTTCTCCTGATTTCTTACATGATAATGTTGATTTAAGTTTGGTAAAACCTACATATATGATTGTTGTTTTGAGGAAAAATTATTTTTTGTTTTTTTTTTTCATGGTGGCCGAAGCACATGGAGGCTTTAATCTTAGTACTGGTTGTTACTTTTACGTTGATTTATGTTATTTTATGATTTTTGAAAGTTGTAAAGACTTAAAAATAAAATTTCAAAAAATTTTAAGGCTATGGATGGATAGATCCATGTTGGTCAAACTAATAAAGTGGAACTAGTTAATGTTTAATGTTTTTGATGTTATTATGTAAATATATAACACATTGGGACCAATATGCAAATATAAAGAAATATAGGAAATATAGGGACTTGTTTGCAAAAAAAATAAAAGGTTAGTTTAGGGCTTAACATGTTTGGCTAAATCATCCTTGTAAACTTTAGCATGATTTTTGTGTTGATTTAAATATATTTGATGCTTGATTTCATGTTTTGAATCACATATGGACCATCATTGAAATTTAGAAAAATTTAGTGTCCATTAAGCAAAGTCTCTAATTTTAGGTTAAAATAGTCATTTCTCACATTAATTCATTAATTAGGGCATTTTGGTAATTTTAGAGTATTTTATCATTCTCTTTTCTTTAAGATGGGTGTTAAAAATACTAATCCTTTCATATCCTCTAGTCTTCATGTAATTTTATAAAAGTTTAAGGGCTCAATTCCAATATGTGCATTTTAGCTCACCTTTGATATTTATATTACCCATCTGCGTAAAAATCATCATTTCCTACCTTTACAGAGTCCTTTAGGGTCATTGAGATGCTTTCGTGATGAAGTTACTCCCCAAAGGTATTTTGGTAATTTTCCTTAGAATCGAGTCCTAGGTAGTCACTGGGATGCTTTTATGCCAAATGTGTATACTTAGGATAGGTTCACTTTTTGGTGATCCTTCTCGTGTCCTTTAGGGTACGAAGATACTTTCAGGTCGAAGGTATAACTTAAGGGCATTTGAGTAATTTTTCATAAAGCTAAGCCTTAGGTAGCCACTGGAATGCTTTTCTACCAAAGGTGTGCATTTAAGATATGTTCATATTTTTTATAATAATATTGTGTCCTTTAAGTTACTAAGAACTTTCATGTTAAAGGTATACCTTATGTCATTTTAGTTATTTATCATAAAATTGACTTTCATGACAAAAGTGCACTTTGCGGGACATGTTGGTCACTTTGAATCATGTAGCTTAGATTTATCATAAAATAGTCATAAAACTAACTTTCAAGACAAAAGGTTTATCATAAAATTGATTTCGATGCTAGTAGCTTAGATTTCAATTAACGTTCACTTACATTTAGAAGACCTTGATTTAACAATCAAAAAACAAAGAAGAAAACAATTTTCTTCTCCAAACAACCAAGATTACTTCAACTCCTTAGGGTTTTAGAAATAAAATGCCAATATAGTTTTCTAAATCTTCTTAGCCTATTTTTCCAATGAAAATCACTCCATGAGGGATAGCTATCATAGTTTATATGGCTAGGGTTTAATGTTAGAATTACCCTGAAAATGAAAGACATTTTGATGTATTCTTTTGTTTGAACTGATTATTCATATTATATATTCGAGGTTTCATTACATCATTGCTACTCAGTCCTTATTTAATTTACATATAAAAGTAAATGTAATCAAATATGGCTTATCGACTAATTATGTTTATACCATTAGAATGTTGCATATAATGGACTTTATACAAGGAGACAACATTCTAAGATAAGTAGTCTAAATTGATAGTCTATAGTCTATAGGGTTAATGTGACCAACTAACTCATGCTAAGACTATTATGTTGTCTAAATCCAATTGGGAAGATGACTTGTCTTGGCAATCTGGAGCAGGCCGACTCTTGAGTAGAGACATAGACATATCGCGTAAAAGTGGTAATACATTGAATAGACTAAAGTGTAATTAATCCATTAAAAAGTCCATTTATGTAATTAATTTTGGTTTGTTATGTAATTACCTAAATCTTGAGTAAGTAATTGACTCCATGTGTATAATTTGTATACTTTGACGTTCTAAAGGCTAAAGTGCTTCAAAGTAGTAAGCTACTAGACCGGTTCATTTGGTATATGACTTATGCTTGATGAGAGCTTTACTTATAGATATAGAATCATAGCTTCTATAAAGAGTTAAGATTATCCTCTTAAAAGGCATTATATGGAATAGTGAAAATAGACAATGCCTTGTAAATTTATATGTCAAATGATAAATTATTTATACATGGTGCACAATCATGTTCACATAGAGAGTATAATGGGACTTTAAGATTGGGTGATTAAGTAACTAAAACAAATTTTAGCCTTAAGTTGATCACGTATATCATATAAGGGTATTACACATATGACAAGATCAATAGACTAAAAGGCTATTTAGAAAGCTTATGTAATACAGTATAAAATTGGGAGTTTGTCTTGGGCCTTTAATGGTATGACTCTAAGATTAATAATTATGTGATTAATTAATAGAATAATTAATACATGGATTATTAGAGCTTAATTATATATGTTGAATCGGTCCTTTTACTAGTTCAGCATAATTCCTTAACAGATGGTTACTGATCAAAATATCCATAGTAAAAGATTCCTAATATGGTGAACTAGTGTGCCAGATAAACTCTTTTTAAGGTTGTAGGCATTTTCTTCAATAATTAAATAAAAAATAATTTTTACTGTTATTTATTTAGACTATATTTTTAATTTGATTAAATATTCATTTAGACAAGAATTAGTAATTTATGTTAACAATATTTATCTTCTTATAAATATAAAATTACTTTAAATTAAAACGATATAGAAAAATTAATTATTTATATAATTAATTTGATATCTATAAAGTCTTGTTTAAATATTTACTTATAAATTAATATGAATAATATTCTAAATAAATTAATAAAATTATTTTATTTATTTATTTTAATCTATGATTAAAATTAATTATTTTACTATAGTTAATTTTATTTTGACAATTTGTACATAATTACTCTATTTGAATAAAATTACTATGATTTTATTTCAAATTAGAATTAGAGTTATGAAAAATTATTGGGCTAAATGTTAATAGTTTAATTAGAATTAATTAATATTCAGATTAAACAAGCTGAAACTCCTTAAAATAAATTGGGCCAAAATAATATGTGGACACATTATGGCTTGGCCGAATTTAAGGTTTTACACCCAACTAGGATTGGCAGCAACAAAGACTTTAAGGAGTGGGTAAAATAATTACTTTAATTAAAATTAAAATTAGAGCTAGCTTGTTACTTGATATAAATAAAAGGCTAGTGCCTATGGTTTCAGGTTGGACTTTGGCACTATATTAAGGGTTTCTAATCATAATATCTCGTGATTCTAAACTTGTTGGCACAAGGTGTTCATTAAGTAGAATCAAGCTGTACGAATTTGGAGTTGATTGAAACAGAGAGTTCCTGCACACTCTACCATCCGAGAATTTGAGTAGAGAAGGCTAGTTGGTTAAAGCTTTCACATAGATCTAGAATTCTTAGATGGGATCTACAGATCTACAACCTATGTACATGATTATAGTGGTTTTATTGTATATAAGAGCATGATCTAGTATGATCTGATTTAAAAATTTTTTAAAATTTCATTGTACCATCTAATTTATTTTTCTTACATCTAAAATTTTAATTTTTGAAAAATAAAATTTTTTCCTCTGGCCCATTTAAACTCATTCAAATTTGGCCAAGTAACTATTACTTGTATTAGACATATAATCCCATCTTAATTTAATTTCTAGTAATCATCTTTATGTGTGCAATCCATTAGGCCCTTATCATATTGGCAATAAATATAAAATATCCCAATAAAGAATATTTTATATTTATAGAACAAGATTGGCATCTAGCAATGCATCATGGCCACCCAATATGTAGGGAGTGTCAATAAGGTTTTGACAAGCCCTTCAATGTTTAGTATCTTTATGGAATAGATATCTTTTCATCATATATCTCAGAATTAGCAACAGCATGGTTTAGTGTCTATGTTTAGCCTATTCCTATTAGTATGCAACCCTTATCTGTTAATTCCATAATCAGTATTGCCTTGACTAAGGACTTTAGGTTAACATAGCCCAAGTACATGCAAGATGCATCCCCTCATATCACTTGGGGTGATGAATCCTCTTTAGACCACTCATTCACCTTTCGAATGATTCATGTCATGCCTAAAACAACCTTATCTATCCCTTGTGAACCCGTTCGTGATGATCTCTAAGTATGATAATTTACATACAAGATAGCCTAGTGTCATAAGTTTAAGAATCACTACACTACTGACACATGAAAGTATTTATATAGACATTTAAGTGAAATAATAAATGGAACTTGTCATAATTTATCAGAGCAAACAACACTTCGAATCATTGTAGGGCTCCAACTGGTAAGATGAATCACTCGTTTGAACATCTTATACCAAAACACAAGAATGGCTGGGTTAAAAAGTTGCCACTGATCTATTTTGGCTATAAGTGTGATCAATCACCTATTAAAACCATTCATAAAGAGTTACAAAACTCTAAAAGAATGATTTTATGATCTCCATATACCAGAGATTTATAAAGTTGGGCTCGAGAGTCAGTTACACCACAAGAACTGAATCCCTCTTGTGATTCCCAGTATTAACTAATCACACGTATCCAAATTTGTTTTCCTTGATTTTAATCATATGTGGTCAATCATAATCCTTTTAATTTATTCCAAAATCAAACAAATATCAATATAAAATGTATCTCGAACTCTTATTGAGACTAGGTCAAATTTACAACCAATTTGAAGCAAATATCATTTAAAAAGGAAAGATTCCATAAAAATGCTTGACTCCAAAAAATTAATTTATTGACTCCATTTTTACTACTTTTTATCGAATTTGACTCCATTTAAAAGAAATCACAAAAGTAGTACACTTAGACTAAATCAAAGAAAATAATAATTTTAAAAATAATATTAAAAATCAACTTTATTTAATCTACCTTGGAAGTTTAGTGTAGGCCACTAGGAACCTTCTAAAGACACTCCTAAACATATTGAACCACTAAACATGACTTCCGAAATCAATTCTAAGCCATCCAAATGCCTCAAAATAGTGACCACCAAACCCAAAAAAAATTGAAGCAAGAATAGATTTGACCTTACTAGCTTTCTGAATTTGTTTCATATTATTTTTATCACATAAAATCACAAACTATATTCTATGACTACTGACTCACTATACTTTAACATAAAAGTATGCAAAAAATGCCAAAAAATCATTTTAGCCATAACTTAATTTTTTTAATTGGACATTACTGCATCTCATCGCATTTTTTACCAACCTGTATTGCACAGCATTGGTGGTACTAACATAGGCTGATTAGAAAGATAGTGCTTCATTTTGTCAAATGCTTTCTAGCACTCATAATTCTATTCACCAGGATCTCGCTTTTACAAAAGCTAGAATATTGAGTCATATTTGTCCATGAGTTGGGATATGAACCTAGCAATGTAGTTTAGTCTCCCAAAGAAACTTTACACCTTTTTTTGTGCATGAAGTGGTGATAAGTCCTGAATGACTTTAACCTTTGTAGGATCCACTTTTATTCCTTTTTTCATTAACCATAAAGCCTAACAATTTCTCAAAGATAATGTCAAAAGTACATTTAGCTTGACCAAGCTTAAATTAGAATTTTCCTAACTTTTCAAACAACTTTCTAAGGTTTCCAACATGCTTACTTTCTTTAACAGACTTGCCAATCAATAGTCAACATACACTTTTATCTCGTTATGCATCATGTCATGGAGTAGAGTCACCATGGCTCTTTGATATGTTGCCCCGACATTTCAAATCAAACGGCATTACCTTATAACAAAATATACCTTACAAGGTCATAAACATGGTTTTCTTTATATCCTCTGTTGCCATGTTAATTTGGTTATAACCATAAAAGCCATTTATGAAGGAAAACAAAGAATTATTTGTTGTAATTTCAACCAATGCATCTATCTAGGGTAGTGGGAAATTATCCTTAGGGCTTGCCTTATTCGAGTCCCGATAATCCATTCATATATGTACTTTTCCATCTTTCTTCAGGATAGGCATAGTATTTACCACCCATTTAGGATATTTTGCCATTTTTGAAAACCTAACGCCTATCTAATTTTTACACTTCCTCTTTTATCTTTTAGGGCATCTCTGGCTTTATCCTCCTTAGCTTATTTTGTAGTGCCTTACATTTTGGTTTCAATAGAAGCTTATGCACTACTATATCTGTATCTGGTCCTGTTATATCTTGATATGACTAAGCAAATACATCCCTAAACTCCTTCAAGAGCGCAATCAATTCATCCTAAGTAGATAAGATATTGTAGTTAAAATTTGGACTTCTTTTACACTCTTTAGTCCCTAAATTCATTACCTCATGATTTGTTTCTCTTCTTACTTGATAGTCTTGCTAAATCTAGGGGTTGGCCATAGTTTTCATAATTTTCATTAGAATATACTTCATCCTTATGAAATGATTTATCAGAATCGATCCTCAAAGAGTCAACCCTTATCTCCTATAGATACCTAATTTCATCTGAGTCCTTTTTTCAATAATCCTAAATATTTGAGAATGAGAACTTAGCAGCCACCCTAGTCGAGAGTGACCTCTTCTAGGTGGATTAGACATTTTTAAGACCTTTTTTGTCATACCTAAATGGTCATATGTGCATGTGACAGAAAAATGCCATTTTGAGGGCTAATCTTATATAAAAAAGATGAATATTTAAGGAAAAAATTGTTTTTGAATATTTTCTTGTCAAATTTTGGAAATTCATTTATGTAAATAACATCACGGTCAAATTTTTTATTTTTAAAAAATTTTATGATTTTATGAAAAATTAACTGTCGTATATTTTTACCGATACTCATATAGCATTTATGCTAATTTGCAATTTGAAGCATCAAAAAGTTCAAGAAAAATTTCATATTGGCATTTTATACCATTAGGTATCAAGTTGTCCATTTTACTAGTTAATTTTGAATTTTTCATAGTACCATGAGTATTGTACCTACAAAAATTTTTTGGCAAAGTTTATTCCAAATTTCAAATTTTCATCCATATTATTTTTATAAATTAATATTTGACTAATGTGTTGAATTTAATTTATTTTTATAAAATTTGAAAATATTACTAGAATTTTTTATTTTTAAAATATGAAGTTTTTTATTCTGTAAATTTTTTGATAGGGTTTTTTTGAGTTTAAAATTTTTAAAATTCTTCAAATATTTTTATTAAATCAATATTAAATCAGTTTTTAAAGTTTAATTTATTTTATGAGTTTTGAATTTTCTTCAAATATTAATTTTCTTCTATAAATGTTTTTCTTATAAAATTTTACGGGTTTAAAATTTTTAATTGCCTTTTTCTTGAACATAAAATTTCTCAAAAATTTCTTTTAGAATTCAACATTTTGGATTTCCATGAACAATTTTTATTTTTATTTTTCATTTTTAATTTTATTTCGAGCCAAATTTCTTTAATGGGCATAAAACTTTCAAATTTTACAAATAGGCCTAACAAACTTAATAATTTCTCAACAAGCCCAATAATCTTGCCAAATCCAGTTTTGATTTTTCCAAGCTCATTTCATTTTCTACAAGCCCAACAAGCTTATTTGTAATTATTTTATTAATTTTTTTATAAAGCCTAATTAGGCCCATTTTAATTTTACGACAAGGCCCATGATGTTTTCTCTCTCCAAATTTTTTATTAATTGAAGGACTCAAATTTTTTATACGAATATTTAATTAGGTCTTTTACGTGTTTAAATTCGTAAATAAATTTATTAATTCATTACTTTGATTTTTTTATAATTTAGTTATTCTAATCCTTTTTTTTCATAAAATTTGTAATTATGGCCCTATTTTTCTTTTTTTTTCATTTTTAAAATTTTGTTTTTGTATTTATTTTAATTGTAAAATTCATGGATTTGGTTGCATGAACAAGTTTGGTTGGAATTTAATTTTCCCTTAACCAGTTTTGTTACATTTTAACTACATATTAAATTAATATTATTTTAATCATCATTGACCTTGACTATAGCCCTTATGAGTCATCTATTTAGACCTTTGGCTAAGTATATAAAAAGACAAATTTAATTAAATTATATCATATCATGACATAAAATAAAAATTAAAAAAAAAAGAAAAATGATGGAATTTGGTGGAATGGCCTAGAAACCATTTGGTCAATTTTCTAGACCTCTTGGCTGAACTCTATCCTCTACAAATAGTGGATGGTTTTTTTTTTTGTGAGTTTTAGCCATCTTAAACAAAAAACACTAAAAAAAACATCAAAGTGCTTAATTTCCAAGCTTTTTAAGGTATAAACACTTACATTTTTTTCTAGTTTTTGTTCATTTTATTCATTTCTTTTCCTTTTAGTGAGCCAAGATCATGTTTAAGCTCATGGATTTTAATCCATGTTGAAAGGCTAAACATAATGGCTATGAACAACTTTTTTATATTTTGTTGTTATGTTTAACTTTTCTTAATTATAGCATGGTTTTTTACAAAATATGTTGTTGTTGATGTGGTGTTGATTTTATTTTATATATATATGTGTCACAACGTACCTTAGGGTGGATCATCACGGATCTATGGGTTCATACGACCCAAAATATTTTTTTGACATGGGAATGTCTTTTTGACTGAGACTTTTCCTTTGCGACGTGATGAGAACAAGAAAGTATAGATTCTCGACTTATGACATAATGAGGGGGACCATAAGATGCATCACTTATCTTATTGGTCTCGGATGACCATCACTAAGTGGCCAATGCTTAGAGTCACCATCGATCATTTTTGACTAGGCATGACCGAATGCCTATTGAAGCCTATGTTTTGAGTTACGAAACTCAAAATATTAATCATGTGGTCTACGTAATACAAAGATTTATCGTTTGAGTTCGAGAGTTGGTTACACACAATGAGGTATGAACCTCTTCATGACGCTCGAAATCGGTATCTTACTAGCTATATCTTATCTTAGTTTTGATTCTTTCGATCTTACCTTGTCACTATTTCAATATAACCCTCTTTTAATGCATGAATCTTATAAAAACACAAATCCAGGTTTTGATGAAAAAGATTTAATCTCATATACGGCTTAGAAAAATGGGGAATATAGAGATTTTCAATAAAAATGACCTGTGGATTTTACTTTGAAAAATGAAATATTCCGCTGTAAGCTTTGGAAATATTACTTTCGATTTTATTTGAAATGATTGGAAAACATGAATACAAATAATCATCACAAAGAAATCACATTAGTAAGGCAACAAATGAAGTAACATAACATGGATCATTCAATGCAATGATAAAGAAAAGGGATGGACTATTGGAATTTATCCTGCAATTGACATCGATTATCTAGGAATAACTGAATGAACAATTTTTGAGATGTATCTAGTTTTCTTGATTGAATAAGGTTTGTTTGACACATTCATGAAAGTCTGGGAAGGAGAAAAATTTAATTGTAGTTGAAAGATAGGATTAGAGTATCCCCTTAGAAAGATAGGGTTGGAGTATAATTTTGACAAAGAAAGATTTTTAAATCTTGATAATTTTGAAAAGCAGGGTTAAAGTATCCCCTCAGAAGGTCAGGGTTGGATATCCCCATGGATAACAAATCAGACACTCTTCAAAGAAGTCGAGTTGGAAAAGTTAAGTTGACAAAACTTTGAAATTTAGAAAATGAGTAAGCATTTTGATGACTTTTGGCAAAAGAAATTACTTTGAATGAGGATGGTAAAGATGTAAAATATGTCCGTGCCTTGTACAAGCTTATGGGAGGTTGAAGCATGTTCTCGAGTTTGATCAAGGTGATACAGAGACATTCGAATGTCTCGAGATGAAATTTAGGAAAACAACTTAATTTTGACCATGACCGAGAACAGGGGATAGCATCTCGCAGTCCCACTTTTTGAACTTATTCTGGATTGGTTTGAAGGCTTTAAGGGATGGACAAGATACCGTCAAAAAGGTAACTTGACGAGGATCAATCCAAAAATACTCCTAATATCCCAAAAAATAAATTTTCAAGGAAATAAAATTTCAAATTTGGGTCAATTATGCTACTGATAGAGCAAGCGAGGAAAAAGGTGTTTCAAAATTCAAAAAATCATTTTAGGCTCGTTTGGCATCAAAAATTACAAATAATACCTTTCCAGAAAGGGAATTTCATGAACATTTTAGGAAAAATGTTAGACGGATTTGGAAAAATTGTTTAGTGGGCCTAAAAGGTCCAACTAGAGTGAACTTTGTTAACTCTAGGGATTCTAGACAGTCTAGGTTTGAAAAATCATAATTCTTTCCTTCGAACTGATCTGGGGGTGAACAAGATATCGTTTTAAAGATATTTTAACACACTTTCAGAGAAAAATATTATAAAATTTATGAAAAATCATTTGAGATTTTAAAGTGATTTTTCAATTTGTAACAGTGATGCCGCCAGTAGGGGACAAAGCAAAGCAAGGGATATTTTTTATTTTTCTTTGTGTTTTCGAGTCCAAACTTGGATCATTAACATTCGAACATCCATGATTGAGGGGAAAGAGTGGCATGATCGTCAAGAACTCATTTGCACAGCCTCGGAGTATTTTGGGATGATGAAATAGCCCGTTGATCATACCACTCAAGGTTTCAACTTAAAAACATGGCATAAACATTTTAGGAACAAATGCAAGGCCATTTTTGTTGGAAAATCAAAAGTTTTGAGCTCATTCAATCAAGATTCTAGATTTTGGAAAACTTAATTTTTTTCCCTAAGATTTTTTTTGCTAACCTTAAGGAAAATGCTAAGTCCATGTTAATCCTCATTAGTTGAGGTTAACATGCTTAGCTTGGGGAGGTTTTGAAAATCAATTTTTGATAGCCATCAAACATGTATTTAGACAAGGAAAAGACAATGAACGTACAAGGAGATGGCACAAAACATGAATGGGGATGCTAACTTTACCAATGGCCTAGACAAAGAAAGTGTTATGCACTTTGACAAAAAAATGTTATGG
>JBBYHL010066775.1:0-38081 GCA_038381835.1 Adansonia madagascariensis | reverse complement strand
TCAAAGCATGTATGTATTTCATGTTTTTCATCTTGGCCAAATCTGATTGGAATTGTTCATGATCATTTTGTGCTTATATTTATTTTGATTTCATGATTTTTAGATTATTTTGTAATATATATTATTAAACATAGGGAATAAACTATAAAATTTATAAAAGTTTCTTTTCACATATTTGGCTTGGTTGAGAACTTTTTAGGCCATAAGATTTCTGATTTGTGTATTTGTAAACAATTTTTAGGCATTTCTAATGCTTTAGGGGTCATTTCATAAATATTAAAAAGTTTAGGGACTAAATTGCAAAATATGAAAATTACATTTTGTGGCTAAAAATGCTTGCACGAACCTTCTTACATATTGTTACCATGACATTTGTGTTGATTCTTTGCTAGTTTGATGATTTTTAATGATTTTTGTGGTACTTTACCATATAGCGGTCAAAATGTAATTTTACAAAGTTTAAGGGTTCTTTGTAAATTGTAAAAAAAAATTTAGGCAAGGTATTTGGCCGAATCTTTGTTAATATCTGCATTTTCATGCATAATTTCATATGATTTTTGTATTTTTTAGGTTATTTTATTATGTAGGGACCAACATGAAAGTTTAGAAAAGTGTAAGGACTGAATAGCAAATTTTCATATTTAAGGGGCAAAATGTACATTTCATCAACTTTAATGATTTCTATTATTTCTATGGCCTTCCTTAGGGATATAGAAATTTTCAAAACTTTTCATATTTGTTCGATCCTTCGGAGGATACGAAATATAATTTTTAAAAATTTAGGGGCTTGATTACAAATTTTACATTTCAAGTCAAACTTAAATTTTTAGCTTTTTCATTTAGACTAAATTTATCTACTTTTCATCATTTTAGTGTCTATTAGGGTATCGAGATACTTTCACATTGAAGGTATATCCTAGAGGCATTTTAGTAATTTGTTTTAAATTGAGTCCTAGATAGTAACAGATACTTTTATGTCAAAGGTGCATATTTAGGATAGGTTTGTCCAATTCTCATCATTTTAGTGTCCATTAGGGGTATCGGGATATTTTCATGTCAAAGTATACCTAAGGGGCATTTTCATAATTTTTCTTATCAAGATGCTTTTATGCCAAAGGTGAATATTTAGGATTCATTTAGCCTTCCAAGGTCATTTTAGTGTCTATTAGGGGTACCAGGAAATTTTCATGTCGAAGGAATACCTTAAGGGCATTTTCATAATTTTCCTCACCAGGATGCTTTTAAGCCAAAAGTTTAGGATTCATTTAGCCTTCCAAGGTCATTTTAGTATCCATTAGGGGTATCGGGATACTTTCATGTCGAAGGTATACCCTAGAGGCATTTTTGTACTTTTTTTCACTAGATGCGTTTATGCCAAAGGTGAATGTTTAGGATTCATTTAGCCTTCCAAGTCATTTTAGTGTCCATCAGGGGTATCGGGATACTTTCATGTCGAAGGTATATCCTAGGGAAATTTTCATAATTTTCCTCACCGGGATGCTTTTATGCTAAAAGGTGAATGTTTAGGATTCATTTATCCTTCCAAGGTCATTTTAGTGTCCATTAAAGGTACCGGGATACTTTCTTGTCGAAGGTATACCCTAGAGGTATTTTCATAATTTTCCTCATTAGGATGATTTTATGCCAATGATGAATGTTTAGGATTCATTTAGCCTTTTAAGGTCATTTTAATATTTGTTAAGGGTACCTGGATACTTTCATGTCGAAGTTATATCCCAATGGCATTTTCGTAATTTTTCTCATCGAGATGCTTTTGTGCTAAAGGTAAATGTTTAGGATTCATTCAGCCCTCCAAGGTTATTTTAGTGTCCATTAGAGGTGCCGAGATACTTTCATGTTGAAGATATACCTTAGAGGCGTTTTTGTAATTTTTTCCATCGGGATGTTTTTATGCCAAAAGTGAATGTTTAGGATTCATTTAGCATTCTAAGGTCATTTAGGTGTCCATTAAGGGTATCGAGATACTTTCACGTTGAAGGTATACCCTAGGGGTATTTTGGTAATTTTGTTAGAACCAAGTCCTATGTGATTACAAGGATATTTTCGTGTCTAAAGAACACATTAGGAATAGGTGCGTCATTTTAGATTGCTATTGAGTTTTAGGAAGTTTTATAATATTTTCAATAAAATATAAATTTTCATTTTAGAAAATTAAAGCAATGTCTCTGAGTTAAAATAATACATAAAATTTCTCCCAAAATATGAGAGAGATTCTACGAATTATTTTAATATCGAGATAATTTTTTCAAAATGGAAGTCGAGATTTTACAAATTTTAAAAAAAATAAAAACTTTCGCATTCCTCTGGCCTCCACTAGGGTGCAAAAGATATTTCTAATTTTAAAACCTTTTTGTGTTCCTCTGGTTTTCCATTGGGATGCAAAAGAGAATGATAAAAAGCTTTCGAGTTCCATTAGTCTTCTGATGGAGTACGGAAGAGATTTTGACTTCCAAAATTTTGAAAACTCGATTTTCTTAATATGGAATAAAAAATATATCTTAAATATTATTATTTCGAGAATCTATAATTAAATGCCATATGTTGAAACCAAAAAAAAGTTAAAATTCAAGTTAACACGTGATTAATAAGGTACCAATTTTCAGGCATCATGAGAGGGTTGATCCTTACTTGTGATTGTAATTGACTCTCGGACCCTTTTATATAATCTCTGGTGTGATCGTGGGCCTTGGAGTTTGTATTCTAGGGTTTCGTAACCTTCAAAATACAAACTCTGGTAGGTGACCAATCTCACCTAACCCAAATAGATTATGGTGACTCCAAATAAATATTCATTTCGTAATGACTATTTAAGGTTAAGTCGAGTGAGTGATTCATCTTGACCACCAAGTCCCCAAAAATAAGATGTCAATAATGATACAGCCTATAAAAATAAGAGAATATAAAATAATAATAAATTTAATAAATATAGGAGCGAAGGTCATTTAAGTTTATCTTGGTTATGATTCATATTTGGACCACGTTAATCTAACTATCATCTCTTTTTCTGTTAGTAAAGGATAAATCTAGGTAGCCTCCTCCATCCATCTTGTAGCGTACTGCCTAAGACTTTCATCGACTATTTTCTTCATGCCCATAAGAGAAAGAAAAACTAGAGATATGACCATCGGTAGGTCTCTTCTTGTCAGTAGCATTAATATATGGATCGTTATGTCCATCCTATTCCTTATAGAACTTGATTTCGGATCCATCCATCATCCCTTGGACCATCTTTAGGAATGACGGACAATGTTGCAAGTCGTGTTCTTGACCACAATGGCAGTAAGATGTATCAATAGCATTTTTCTTTAACTTTTGTTATCTTTTACTATTTTGATTTTCATGAAAGCCTGCTAGACCTTACTTATTAGGGTTTTGACTTTTGCGACACTTTTTTTAATTTCGTAGCCTTTTCCATTGACTATCGTATTCACTCTTGGTTTGGTGTGATTAGGGAGTGGGTTAGCTCCCACATTAGGTCTAGAACCTTGCTCAATCTTGATTACTCATTTTTCTAGTAAACCTTGAAACTTTCTTTTGAATGAAGTGTAGTTCTCAATATAGTGGCCTTATGCTCCTGCATGGTATTCACTATAAGCATTCTTATCATACCATTTAGGGTACGGTGATGATCTTAGGTTCGTGAATATCGGTGCCACTAGTTTGGCTGTTAATGAACAAGAGTAGATCTCTTTATACCAATAAGGGAGTGGTTTAAAATGCTCTTTTTCTTAGGATGCTTATTGGTTATTTGAAGCTCTTGCATTATGCATATTGCGGGGCTGTGCATTCCAGGCTACACTTTGCATGGGATTTGACGCAAAGCTCATTGCAAGATGAACTTGATAGCGTGAACTGGTTGTAATGCTGATGAGTAAAGGGTAAGACTTGTATTCAACGTGCTTAGAAAGTACATATAGGCTGTGCTGGATGTAGGCTTTGATTAAACCTAGCACTATTCTTGCCTACTGCATTCACTTCCCTCTTTTTACCTTTATTTGCTATCCTTTTGACTGATCCAGATGCTTCCCTGACAGATATCCTACCACTCTTGATGGCATTCTCATTCATTTCTCCTAATATAACCATATTAGCAAAATTTTTTGTGGCACTTCCTACTAGCCTTTCGTAGTAAGAAGCTCGTAAGGTGCCAACAAACATAACTATCATTTTTTTTTTTAGTTAGAGAAAGGTGAACTTGAGTTGCCTCCTTCCTCCACCTCTAAGCATACTCTCTAAAACTCTCAGAAGATTTTTTCTCCATGTTCATGAGAGAAAGACAATCTGGGACTTAATCAAACACATGCTTATATTATTCAAGAAATACGCATGCCAAGTCTACCCATGTCTAAATTCTTGCAGGATCAAGCCTTATGTACCATCGGAGGGCCGCCCCAGTTAGGCTATTCTGGAAGTAATGAATCAATAGCTTCTCGTTCTCTTTATGTCTCACCATTTTATGATAGTACATGCGAAGATGGACGGTAGGGTCAGTAGTCCTATTGTATTTTTCAAAGTTGGGCACTTTAAACTTAGGCAGGATGACGAGGCTTGAAACTAGGCCTAATCATTCTGCATCTACGACTCTAAATTTGTTACTTCCTTTCACAGCTTAAAGACGCTTCTCTAATGAGTGATACTTGTCTAAGTCCTTATCATTTTCTAAAGGCTTTTTTGTTTTCTTTTATTCCATGTGCTAATCGAGGTTTTAGACTATAGGCCTTGATAGTGAAGAGCTCGCACCTTGAAATCCTTGAATTAAATGGGACACTGTCATAGTATTGATATAAATAAATGGCTGAGATGGTGAGACATTCATTGCCGAAGGGTGTTGCCCATGTAATGCAATTTCTTGAGTGTTGGTGGCCTTAGTACCACCATTTAAATTACTTTCAGGGTGCGCTGGTTCTTTTCCAATCTCGACCATGCTTGTTTGCCTTTTTTCCTTCAATGCATTGGACAACAATTTAGTTAGCTTAGCGATCTATGCTTGAAGTTTCTCTTGGGACAACATTCTTACAGAGTGTTGCTCCTGGGACTCCTTAGTCATGAGTTTAAGTCTTTTGATGCAGGCCTGGTGATCATTTTCCATCACTTTTTGACGATTGTGAGTGTTGTACTGATGGCGAACTGTAGATTTCATGTTTTGTATCACCTTCACTTTAAATTATTTTTGGATTAGGCCTTTATGGTATGCATACGTTTGATGCAATAAAGATGAATGAGTAAAAACCATAAAAGGATTAGGTTAGTTATGCAAATGGAAAAAAGAACAATTAGATAAAAGGACAGCTCCACCAATAACATCCTTCATTAAAGCAACAAAATGTATTAATTACATATGATTACATGCAAAAATGCTTGACACGGTTAAATTGCTTGATCACATGGTTAGGAAATATAATAACTCTTACTCGTGGGCTCTGATGGGTAAGATATCATGTGTCAAGGATCACGCTACATCCATCATGTTCTTAGCCTCCAACTGAGCTGCCTGGATCTATTCTGTGAGACGATGGTGATAGTCTTGATGATTTTCTTCAACCACTTAAAGCCATTCTTACTCTCACTGTTCAAAGGTTCTCACAAGTGTGTCAACTTGGTCTTGGTGAGCTTGAAGAAAATGCTCTTAGTCTTGGATTTTGAGTGTTAGAACTCCACTTTTAGCCTGGTTTGCTCTCAAATCCCACACTCAAGCCTCTAACCATCCATTCTTTTTTTAATAAGTTGATGTGAGAGCCTGGGTTCTAATAGGCTTTTCCTTATTGACCCTAACAGCTTCTCTCCATTGGTGTAGTTTTTTCTCGAGGGTAGTAATTTATATCTTCCACTCGATCAGTGACTTTCCAAGTCTTCAGGACTTGCTTACTTTATTAAGAGCCACATAGTCTCTTTTCAAGCTCTTGAGATCCTCCTTGAGGTGGTTTTTCTTTTTAACAGCCCTGCTTATCTCACTATCCCTGAGGTAAAGGTCCATTTTCAATTGACTATTTTCGTAATCGAACAATCTCCTTGGCAAAGGTTGCCTTTTCTTGTTTAAACTCTTGCTTGAGCAATTCAATTTTAGAGGAAAATTCATCAACTGACATTTGTGATGTCCTAATACTAGATAGAGGACGGTGTCACTAATGCGATGAATCCTTTATTCATCATATCTTGGGGTCATATTACTCCTTCTCTAATATCTCTTCATGCAGCAGGTTTGTTTCCATGCTTGGAAAGCTAGCTAGACTCTTGACTTATAATTGGGCTCACCATAATTGAAATCCCATAACTCTAAGTCTTGAATGAAGGGGATGAATTGACAGCACTGAAATTGTTGAAGAACTAAGAAAAAGGGGCATAGCTAGTACTTCCCCATAATCCCATGAGCGTACACAGTTGTAATCTCCATATCAGTATATGATTGTTTGTGGGAAAAACTAAGAGATCTTCTATGTTACCTCCTCGCCCTTGTGGTTCCAAAATTTTTGGATCTATTACTCTTCAGATTTGCCTTGAGGCCAATCCTTTTTAAATACCTTAGATATAAGGCTAAAGCTAGGTAAGAAGCAATGATGTCCTACTCTCTTTAGGGCCAAAGTGGCTGACGAGCCCAATGTGAAGAAGTGGTGCACATCCGATAAATCGGCTCGTTCTTATTTTTTTACAAAAATTAAAAGCTCGAATAGTTTCAGCATGGATAGCCGATTGGGGTTTAATGTTGCAGCATAAATATGAAAAGATATGTGCTACTGTAGCTTCAATATAGCCAATATCTTTAGGAATATAACCAGACCATATATGGCCAAGGTTTACATATCTTGGATTTTTCAACTGTTAATGGTACTTGCCATTGCTTCTCTCAAACTGGCCCATGAGATGCATTCATTGTTCCCCTTTGTTTCGATATGACTCTCAATCCAAGACTCTGTTGCCTTGAGGATTTAAGCAAATCTTTTCTTGAAGGTTGGAGGATTCAATGCTTTATAATATATCCTATCGACCTTTGCCTTTTCAATGTTAAGTAACGCATTGTTTCATCAACTATAGGGACTAAATCTTCATGATTGAAAGTGAAGCATTGGTATACTAGATTCCAAAATTGAGAGGTCACTCATAACAAATCGACATTCAAACTTACTTGAAGCAGAAGAGTGATATCTCCATATCTTTTAGTGAATGATTCCTTTTTAGTATTATCCCAATTAGTCCATATGATCCTTAGATCTCGCCAATCACTTTGATGGTATCCTATCTTGATCTTTTCATGCACTACTGAGGCATGCCTTGATTTAAGGACGTCTTCATGTTCACGTTGTCGATGGTGCTCTAACCATTCTCAAACTTCTTCAAAAGGCTTTAGCTCTGAAATAGACTGTTGCTCTATGATAGATGCCCCTTGGTGAACACTGACCTATTAGAGCCAATTATCCCATGAGGATAGTAATTATAATGAAATTATGCATGGTGGAAAAGAAAAGAAAAAAGAGAATGAGCTAGTAACCAATATGAAATAATGGGCAAAAGGTAAGAAATAAAAGGAATCGCACAACTTTACCCCTAGAATAGGCAATGTGATGCCAAAGGGTAGATAAGATGATCACAAATATTAAGCCATTTAATAGGCATCATACCAGCAATCTGTATTAAAATTGTCTCTTCATGATGTAATATGATACCTCACAAAGATTAGGACTGACCATCTAAACGGTGATGTTCGTTCATCACCACCCATGCTAAACCATCATTTGGGTAGCATGATGGCTTATCTTGGTCAGATATGACTATTTCAAGCATTACAGGTAATGGCATTCACTTGTCCTCGCCCACTTATTAAAAGGATTTCTCATCGAACATAACGGCATATCCTATGAAAATAAAAAGATAAAAGCAGGTGTCAACATCCACCCATCATTGCCTACATAACCAATAGTATGTAGGAGTAAAGATAAGAAATGTTTCCCAAGTGACCCTATTCTCTAAGTTATTCTATCAGCATTCCGGTATGGTTTGACATGGTTTGGCTTGTAGGGCTCACTATATGAGTTTAAGTAGACACCTAAATAGGTATCTGAAGCATTCCTCCACCAGATAAAGATAGCTGAAACACCCTAATCCTAGGCCCATTGTGGGTTTGGCGGAACGGGTTTGACCCAGTGGATCTATTTCCCTACGCAAAGACGGAGGGTTACTCATAAGAGACATAAGTAATTTACATCTTGGAAGGTCTTGCCATGCCTATGCAGAGGGTTATTCACGAAGGTAGATGGCTCACTTCCTCCTAATAATTAGGATCCTAGCCATACCATGGTGTTTGGTAGGAATCTAGTGCAAAATGAAAGTGCACGGTGTGTGTCGGGAAAACTATCAAACCTTTTTATTTTACTCCATATTACCATACTTATTCAAATCAACATTTACTTGAAAAGAAGGCAATCCCTAAAAAATCACAAAATAAAAGCATAAAAAGTAAAAGATTAGAAGGCAAAAAAGAGAGGGAATTATATCTAAATAATTATGGAAATTGAAGAACCAAGGACCAAGCAAGACATAGCCAGTCATAGGCCTAACTCTTTAAGTTTGTCCCCAGTGGAGTTGCCAAGCTGTCCATGTTCCACGTGCCTGGCCTTTACGAACTTCAGATGATCTAAAGGGCCAAAGCTCACTCAACTTAAAAAATATGATGATGTTTAAAATGAAAGAGTAAAAGACCATCAAATGAATAGCTCATCCGACTAGTCTTGGATGGCTACCATAAAGTGGCCATAGACTTGGAGTCACCACCGATCATTTTAAGTTAGGCATGGCCAGATGCCTACTGAAAATAATACCAGAGATTTGTTATTTTGGGTTTAGGAGTTGGTTATATGTGGGAGAGGATTAGCACCCCCATGATGCTCGAAAATTGATACCATCTAACTACATCTTACTTGAATCTCAGTTTCCTCGGTTCTATTTTTATCATTATTTAAATATAATTCCCTTTAATGCATGGAATTTTGTAAAGATATGAGTCTAGGTTTCAATGAAAATTTTATCACCTATGCTCCTCGGAGAGGTGAGAAACATAGGGATTTTTTATGAAAATGATCTCCGGATTGGTTTTTAAGAAAAAAATAAATATTTCATGTCTGGCACTAGAGAGATACTGGCATGAAATATCGTTTTGTGATTATGAAAATAATTTTTAAACCATGAATGCTTGAGGTCCCTACAAGAGGAAATGTATTAGTAAGATAGGAAAGAAAAGAATAAATAAATCCACATAAAAATAAACACACAAAATACATCAAAAAAAGGGATGATCGAAATGTATCTCATAGTTGTCTTTGATTATTGATGAATGACCGAGACGACAACGTTGAGACTTAGTCGAATTCAGTGAAAATTTGAGGAGACAAAGGTTTCGATGACTTGAAAGGGAAAAAAGCTTGGATTTTAAAAGGAATATGAAGAGCAAGGTTGGAGTATCGCCTCAGAAGAGTGGGGTTAGAGTATCCTCAAAAAATGAAGGTTTGATATTAGATTTGAGGTAAAAATGGGGTTAGAGTATCCCCTCGAGGTAGTAGGGTTAAAATATCCCTGAAAATACAAATTCGATGTGATTTTGAAGTTAAAACGGGGTTAGAGTATCCCTTCAGAGAATAGGGTTGGAGTATCCCAAAAATGAAAGTTTGATATTTGATTTGAGGTAAAACCGAGGTTGGAGTATCCCCTCGGAGTAGTTGGGTTACAATATCCCTAAAAATGAAAATTTTTAACATTTAAGAGGGATGGGTCATTTTTTGAATAGGGGGATCTTTGAAAATTGGGAGCCAAAGGTTTTGGCTAAAATGTTCTTCTTTTTTTAGCCTTGGTCTGAGTCTAAAGGGCTTAGGTCATGGGAATGAGCCAAGTAGATCTAAGGCATTCGAATGCCTCAATAAAAGTATTTCAGAAATTGGGTTAGAAATAGAGGATAGCATTGCATCATTTCTCTTTTTGAATTTATTTCAAGCTTATCCAGAGCTCTTGGGGGGTAAACGAGGTATCATTGGAAAGGTAACTCGATGAGGATTAATGTAAAAATATTCTAAAAATCCTATAAAATCACTTTCTAGGCGGAATTAATTTTTGAATTTCAACTTGACTCGATACTAGCAGCATGTACAGGGTAAAGGTATGATGGACTTTGAAAAATCATTTTGGATTCACCCAAAATTTTTAAAATACAAATAAAACCTTTTTGAAAAAGGAATTTCATGAACTCTATGAGAAAAATATTAAAGGGATTCAAAAATGTCGTTTGCTAGGCCAAAACAGCTCAAAATAGTAGACTGCTTGCTTGATCCAAGGGTTCTTGACAATGAAGATTTGAAAAATTGTAACTATTTTATTCGAGATGATCTAATGGTAAATGAGACATCGTTGGAAAGGTAATTCAAAACCCTTCAAGGGAAAAAATACTAATACCTTTCGAATAAATCATTTTTTATTTTTTACATAATTTTTTAAGACCAGCCCACTGTGCTACTAAAACAAAATAGGAGAGGTGTTTCGTATTTTGGTTTTTCTTTGGGTTGAGCTCGGGCCATGGACATTCGAACATCCTAAACCAAGATAAGAGGTTGATGTAGGCATCATGAGTTCATTCCATAATCCTGGAGTAGTTTAGGACAATAGAATAACCCGTTGACCATGCTACTATTAGGGTGGTTGGCTAAGGACCAAGGGTTCACATTTTCAACTAAATGACTTCATTTCATTTTTGAAAAACTAGTACACTTATACTTATTCCCCCATGAATCCAGAACTAAATACTTGCTTTGCCCTCAAGGTTGGAAAACCAACTTTATAAAATCTTAAGCCCATGTTATTCTCCATGTGTGGGAGATACTGAGTGCTTAACTTGGGGATATTTTTGAAATTGAGTTTTCTAGCACTCAAGCATGCATCTCAACACAAGCAAAGTACCATAAAATGATGCAAAATATGGAAGACATATATGCATAAGCAAAGATGACATTTTTCATAGAAAAGATGACAAACAAATGCATGGAGATGATAAATAGATGCATGAACATACTTAGGATGAGCATCTTTAAAAAGAGTTTCCTAAAAAGGGCATTTTTATTTCATAAACCTATCAAGCTTCTAGGAAATGCAGTAGCATACCTATGTCATGTTAAAATACATATTTTAAACATGAGATGAAGAATGAATATAGAAGCAACATGGGAAAAGTGTATGGACAAAGACTTTTATGGCGATGAAAATGCAAATAAGCATGCTTAGCTAACCAAACAGCATGAAGGCACCATCTAAACTACCACAGCCAAAGCCATAAAAAATATATGGAAGTCCTAAGGTGACCATAAAAGCATAAAAAGGATTTACTTAGATGATATTAATGACAAAATAGAAACTACAAAGATCAAGGTAGAGGGGATATACCTAAAAAACTTAAACTTCCCTTTTTCTCAAAGTAATGGCTGTAGGCCTAATTTTTTCCTTCTCTTTGCTATTATTTAGCAATAAAAGGATGAAAAAAAGTAGCTTTTGGTGGTATGGTTGATGCTGAGACTTTTTAAGGATCAAAATGAGTGGAAAGTTGGGTTTTTGAAGGTTTTCTAGTGGTTGTTTGGGATAGCTACGGGAATGGAAGTTGGTTGAGGGTGGAAGGCAATGAAATAGTGTTTTGGTGAGCTTTTAGAGCTAGAGTTGGTAGAGGATTTATGGTGATAGGTGAAAAGTTTTTTGTGATTGCTGGAGAGCTTTTTTTATTGCTGGGAAAGTTTTTTTATGATGTAGCTGGTTCTATTTTTCTTGGTTTAGCCCTTTCTTTTAGAAGACAATGCAAAGGGCATTCTTGATTTTTTTCTGTACTAGGGCATATCTCCAGTTGCCATGTTTAGTTGACTCCCATCTTATTGGTTCTGCCTATAAGCTGGAGATATGCCTGTCATCCTATTACACCTATATATTTTATGAAAGTGACCTTTGTTATTAATTGTTTGGACTCCAAAAATTTGTTAGAATCCATTAATGAACCCATAGTTGAGGTTTACAATGCTATATGATAGTTCCTTAGAGCAAAAACATGTTTAAATTAAGTTTCCAGAGGCTAAAAATGGCTCGAGCTAGGTAAAAATACCTTGGTGTATCAATACAGAACATATTGTATTGATACACAAGGTGAATTTTACTCCTGAGTATCAATACAATGAGTTGTATATCGATACTAAGAGCAAAAAAAGTGTTTCTAGTCTCGAGACTTAGAGCTCTGTATCGATACTCCATGGACTTGTATCAATACTTATGCTTACGTATTGATATATTTTGCCAAAAACCACAACTTTAGCTACTGCTAAGACTTGTATCGATACAATCATGCTAGGTATCGATACTAAACCCTAATGTATCGATACTACAAATAGAAATTCAAAATTTTGGTAACGTGAAAGCCTAGTGACAGTTTTTAAGCACCTATATGACCCGTACATACCTTAGGTTCCTCGAGTTGTCATATCTTGGCCATAAAGAGAGGAAAATTGACTCGCATACTCACCTGAACTCTGATGACTCCTTAAAAATGACCTTTGATGCCTTATTTTTGTATTTTTCTTTAAAGTGGACGATAAGAATTTTAGACCTTCCCAAAAAAACTTTTTTACTGGGGTAAGTTATTTCTATTTTTTTTATTTTGTTATTTTTACCTAACTCTTAGGATACCAAAAATTGGTCTGAACAAAATAAAGTGTCTACAACTATCCCTATTTGACCATTGCTAAGTATTAGGAATAAGGCAAAGACAAATAAATGCCATTTTGTTCAGGTAGTGTATTAGGTTATTTTTTGGGTAGGAAAAAAATGTGTCTTGCTCTTTCAAGACTAAAGAAAAGAAGTGCCACCAGCTTATGGGCTTAAAAGCAATAGAAAAAGCATCATGCTCTTTAAGAACTAAAATGAAAGGGGTACCAGTAGCTTATGTGGGCTTAAAGATGAGTGAAGAAAGACGTCTAGAAAAAGCAATAGAAAAAGCATCATGCTCTTTAAGAACTAAAATGAAAGGGGTACCAGTAGCTTATGTGGGCTTAAAGATGAGTGAAGAAAGACGTCTAGCACTTTGTGGACTAAGGTAAATAGGTACCACCAGTTTATGTGGGCTTTAAGGTAAAAAAAATACCCTACTCTTTAAGGACAAAGGTATGTAGTATGGTGCCATAAGCTTATGTGGGCTTTAAAAGTTTGAGGACTAAGGTAGGTAATTGCCCTCCACTTGTATGGGCTTTAAGATAGGGAAGCATCATGCTCTTTAAAGACTAAGGTATGTAGTTGCCATCAACTTGTGTGGGCTTTCATAAGCATCCTATTCTTTGAAGATTAAGGTAGGAAATTGCCACCAACTTATGTGGGCTTTGATGTTTTTTTGAAATCACAACAAATGGTACCTTAGGTTCCCTACAAATTTAACTTCTGCTCATGGAAGCTAATACCTATAAGATGTTAAATGCTACATAAAGCATGAAGGTGCAAATGCCTTCCTAATTTATGCAAAGGTGACAGCTTTAAAGGCCTAATCTAATGGCTAGTTTTAGACTTTCTTTGGCTTTGGTGAGGTGGCCTTTTTTCCAGGGTTCATCATCTTACTCTAGATTTCCAGAGGCTTTAAATGTTAAGATTATCCCCTTTTCGGAGGTACAGACGATTCATGATCACTTACTAAGGGAAGGTTTTGAGTATATTTTCCATATGTAGGGTCCTAGTGCAAGATTGATTGTGGCCTCAAGAGTTCATTCTTAGTATTTAAACATGAAAGAAGGTCCCTACAAAGTTTTATCTTTTAAAGTAATGCTAGGAAATCCTATTATTAGTTTTGTTTGTTTATCAAGCATTATTAATTAAATGACAAACATGATGCAACATGAAATTCAACACTACAACAAGATTCTGCGAGAAATCAAGTTATATTTTTGATTCAAAGAAAGAGAAAACAATTTGTAACAAACTTATGGGATTGTGGAAGGTTTTAAAATACAAAAGAGATATGAGAAGTCTTCCTAGTCGACTGACTCTAACACTGATGACATGAATTCTCCACTGAGTGCTTTTGGAGATTTTTTGTGAGCAATTGATTCTTTTGGTGCTGGTGACTCAAAAGAAGATCCCTTAGATTGCCCCATGTTGGGATAGAGGCTTTAAAGTTAGGTAGTTCTCGTTTTTCTAGTGCAAGTGTGGTTGAGGTTTGGCGGGGGTGGTCAACACAAAATAGATGGTTTAGGTTATGACTTGGTGTCTTGGTTAGAGTTATGAATATGGGAAAGATTCACTTTATTTGAATGAGGAGGTCTAATCATTTAAGCTGCCCTCTCAGGTTTTCAACTCAAGTTTTTTTTAATTATTTTTTTGTTGTTTTTGTTTTTATTTTTGTTTTTGGATTTTTTCTTTTTTAAGTGGTAGGTGAGGGACTAATAGGATGGCCTTTCGGGTTTTCATCCTAAAGTCCTTTTAGGCATAGTACTTCTTAACAGAATCAGAATGCATAAGGTTGGGCAGGTCACTGCCATCCATCTCGGTCAAGATTAGTGCTTCTCTAGAGAATATGCATTTTACCATGTATGGCCCTTCCCAATTGGGGGTTTATTTTCCATGAGCATCTTTATGGATCAGGAGAATTTGTTTGAGCACTAGGTCACCTTCTCAAAACTGACAAGGATGGACTTTTTTGCCATAAGCTCTCATCATGCGCTTTTGATACATTTGCCTATTATAGACACCTAAATTTGTCCAGGATGTCTATCCCCAAAAGTCTTAAGTATCTGAGAACGAAAATGTAGTGACCACTCTGATGGAGGTCAACTTCCACCATAAGGGTTTCACATTTTTGTAATTTTAATTAGTCATAAATAAATAACTGTATATTCACATGACGAAAAATTCTATTTTCTCAGGTAAAAAAGATGAATCCGTAAAGTAAAATTTTTGTTTGTGAATGAGTTCTTGACAAATTTTGAAAATTACCATTGCAGATGATCTCATGATTAATTTTACTATTTTTAAGAATTTTTTTGAGACTTTTCTGAAAACTCAGGAAATTAGTGGTCAGATATTTTTACTGACACTGGTGTGGTTTTATGCCGATTCTCACCCCAAAAAATCATAAATATTAAAGGAAAATATGTATTGGCATTTTCTACCATGAAGTGTCAAACTGTAAATTTTATAAATTAATTTTGATTTTGTAGTCTTACAAGTATCATGCTCCTGAATGTTACGTTTGGTTCTTGTTGATCTGTTTTTAAAATTTTTCAAGTTCATTCTCTTCACTTTAAAAATTAATGTTTTGAATTATATGTGGTCTTGAATTTGTTTTATGTCAGTGTCAATGAAATTTCATAAGTTTTTTTCGATATTGAAATATGAGTTTTTCTTTACTCATAAAGTTTTCAGTGAAATCCTCTTAAGTTTCAAACGTCAAAATTCATCCAATATTACTTTTGATTCACATTTAATTAGCGTTGGAAAATTCATTTATTTTCATGAGTTTTGAATTTTTTCTTGAAATTCTCCAATTTTCAAAATACAAAGTTTTTTACTCCATAAATGTTTTCAGAGTGATTTTTCTTGGTTTATGATTTTTAAAATTCATCAAATATTATTATTTGATTCACCTTAATTCAGTTTTCAAAAATACATTCATTTTCATGAGTTTTGATTTTTTTCCTGAACTTCTCCCGTTTCTAAAAAATCAAGTTTTTTATTTCATAAATATTTTCAAGGGATTTTTTTTTCAATTTAAAATTTTTATTCCATAAAAATCATTCCCCAATTTTATTTCTATTTTTTTTTATTTTGTCATCTTTTACCTAACTCCTAGGATACCAAAAACTGGTCCAGACAAAATGAGGTGTCACACTACCAAATATGATTCATGGTCAGATATACATTAACTTATTATCATATGTGCATCTTACATATCGTCATATTTGATGTCCTACTAATTCAGTTAATTGATGTCTTTAATGGCCATACAGTTTAGCTATACATTCTTACATTTTGAACATTCTGCTAGCTGTGCATTCATTTATAGTTCTCTGCATATTCTTACATCAAGTTTGACATATATTGGAGTTAAATATGCTATATACATATTGGAATTAAATATATCAATCTTGGAGTTAAATACATTAGAGTTAAATATTCTGCTAGCTGTGACATATATTAGAGTTAAATATGTTATATACATATTGGAATTAAATATATCAATCTTGGTTATTTGTACATTTATTTACAGTCACTTGTACATTTAGTTATGATCATCTGTACATTTAGTTATAATCATATGTACATTACACCTTATTATCATCTTATTATTCTTGGTAATGTGCACAATTAGTATTTATTTATCTGATACAATTTAGGGCTATATCAATTAGGGTATAATCATTTTTGGCCATTTGTACATTTTGTTACGGTCATCTGTATATTCAATTATAGTCATCTATACATTCAGTTATAATCATATGTATATTAAACGTGATTGTCATCTTATTAGTGCTGGTAATATGCATAATTAATATTTACTTATCTAATACAGTTTAAGGTTATACGGTTAGCGTACAATCATTTTTTGTCATCTGTATATTCAGGTATAGTCATTTGTGCATTCCACATGATTATCATCTTAAGTGTTGGTAATATGCATAATTGGTATTTACTTATCTGATGTGGTTTATATATTATATATAATTTATATAATTTATACATTGTCTTATTATATATATTATATATAATATTTATTATTTAACTTTTAAAAAATAATTTAGAATTTAATGTAAAATATTTTTAATTTTTATTATTTTTAAATATCATTTGAACATATATATATTTTATATATAATATATAATATATGTTATACATTATATATAATATATAATAATATATAATACATATTATATATAATATGTATTATATATTATATAATAAATATAACATATATTATATATGTGGGGGAAGGGGGAGTCGGCTCCTTTACAAGAATCAACTCCACTTAATATGTTCAAACATATGTGGCGAGGTTGGTTCCCTCCGCCAACGTATATATAATATATATGATATATAATGTTATATATATTATACATAATATATAAAAATGTATTATATAATAATATATAAAAAAATTTTAATTTTTATTATTTTTAGCTAGTAATTTGGAATTTGATTTAAAATATTTTCTACTTATTATTATTTTTAAATAGTAATTCAGGATTTACTATTGTCGTGACATGCCGCCCTATTTTCACATGGCGCACTACGACTTAAAAAACAAAAGGGAGGTAGAGCTCATCTTTGGTCTCTCTTGATTAGGATTTGAATTAGGTGTGATAAGGTGAAAATTGAAGGAAGACCATTTGGATGAATTGCTCCTCCAACTAGTCTTAGATGGCCATTACGAAATGGCCATGACTTGGAGTTACCACCGACCATTTTGGGCTAGGTATGATCAGATTTCTATTAAAACTAGTGATTTCGAGTTAGGAAATTCGCTACATGTCACAACATTACTTAGATACGAATCTTGACCAAGTTTGACTTAAATGGACCTTGCTCAAATATTTATTGATATATAAGTGTTTTATATTCTCGTATTTCTATAGGCCATATCATTATCAACATTCTCTTATTTTTTGGGGACCAGGTGGTCCAAATGAATCCCTCAATCAACTTAACCTTAAATAGTCATTATGAAGTGACTAATAACTTAGAGTCGCCATCAATCTATTTAGACTAGGTGAGATTGGTCACCCATTAAAGTTCATATTTTGAGGGTTACAAAACCCTATAATACTAGCTCTGAGGCTCGTGATCACAGTAGAAATCATATAAAAGGGTTCAAGAGTCAGTTACAATCACAAGTAAGGATTGGCCCTCTCGTGGTGCTTGAAAATCAGTACCTTATTAATGACATTCAACTTGAATTTTAATTTTTAATTCAGTTTCAACATATGGCATATAATTATAAAATCCCAAAAATAATATTTTATGAAATGAATTTATTATTCTGTATCAGGAAAATCGGGTTTTTAAAAAATTGAAAAGCAAAATTCTTATGCATTTCAGCGGAGAACTAATGGAACATAAAAGCTTTTTATCATTCTCTTTTGCACCCCAATGGAAAACCAAAGGAGCACAAAATGTTTTAAAATTCAAAATATCTTTTGCACCCCACTAGAAGGCTAGAGAGATGCGAAAAGTTTTATTTTTTCTAAAATTTATAAAAATCTTGATTTCCAATTTGAATAGGATATCTCATTATTAAAATAATTCGTAGAACCCCTCTCATATTTTGGGAGAAATTTTACGTATTATTTTAACTTGGAGACATTGCCTTAATTTTCTAAAAAAGAAAATTTTATGTTTTATTAAAAATATTTATAGAACATCTTAAGACCTGATAACAATCTAAAATGATGAACTTATTTCTAATGTATGCCTTTGACATGAAAGTATTCTAGTAACCACATAGGACTTGATTTTAATGTAAAATTATCAAAACACCCTTAGGTTGTACATTCGAATGTGAAAATATCTTGGTAACCCTAAAAAACTTGAAAACGATCATAAAAAGGTGAACTTATCTTAAATGTACATCTTTGGCATAAAAGCACCTAGATGATTACCTAAAACTCTAAAAAAATTATCAAAATGCCTCTAAGGTGTACCTTTGACATGAATGTATCTTAGTAACCCTAAAAGACTAAAAAATAATCGTAGAAAGGTGAACCTATCCTAAATGTACAACTTTGGCATAAAGGCACCTAGATGATTACCTAAGACTCGATTCTAATGAAATTTCCAAAATGTCCCTAAGGTGTACCTTTAACATTAAAGCATCCCGGTAACACTAAAAGACTGAAAAATCATAGAAAGGTGTACCTATCCTAAATGTACATCTTTGGCATAAAAGCATCCTGATGCCTACCTAGGACTCAATTCTAAAAAATTATCAAAATGCCTTTAGTGTGTGCCTTCGATGTAAAAGTATACTAGTAAGCTTAAAGGACTCTAAAAAGATCATAGAAAGGTGAACCTATCCTAAATGTACATTTTTGGCATAAAAGCATCCTGACGACAACCTAGGACTCAGTTTTAGGGAACTTACCAAAATGACTCTAGGGTGTACCTTTGACGTGACAGTATCTCGATAACCTTAAAAGATATGAAAAGGTTTGTAGAAAGTGAACCTATCCTAAATACACATCTTTAGCATAAAAGCATCCCAATGAATACCTAGGACTTGGTTTTAATGAAGTTACCAAAATGCCTCTAGGGTGTACCTTCGATGTGAAAGTATCTCGGCAACCCTAAAGGACATGAAAATGATCATGGAAAGGTAAACCTCTCATAAATGCATATCTTTAGCATAAAAGCATCCCGATGACTACCTAAGACTCGATTCTAGAGACCAAAATACCTTTAAGGGGTACCTTCAATGTTAAAGTATCTCGGCAATCCTAAAAGACATGAAAAGATAGATAATGATGATTTTTACTCTAAATGGGTAATTTAGATTACAAAAATGATCGAAGGTACAAAAATTGCTAATGGGTCCCTCAATTCCTCAAAATTAAATATTAGTCCTAAATTGATTAAAAATGCTAAAAAAATTTTTGGCCTAAAATACCCTAAGTGGGTAATTTAAAATTTAAAGTAACCTAACATGAAAAATGCCATTAAGCATTTAAATTTTAAAAAATTGCATTTTGTACCCTAACAGAGAATCGAAAGAATACGAAAGGTTTTAATATTTTTAGTATCCCACCGAAAGACTAATGGAATGCTAAAAATATTTAAAATACTCTAAGTGAATGATTTCATGCTAGAGATAACCATTTCGACCTAAAAATAGTCCCTAAACTTTTCTAAAATTGCAAATAGGCCCTTACATGATTAAAATATAAAATCATGCATCAAATAAATCAAAAAAATCACAAAAAATCACGTAGAAAATTACAAGCAAGATTCAATCACCTTTTTTCGCCCCTAGAATAACTTTTTCAATATTTACAAAAACATCTTTAAACTTTTTAAAATTATAAAAAGATCTTAAAACTAGAAAAATGTATTTTAAGTTGATAAATGCATAAAATACATTTCTAAGGCTGTAAATGTGCTTCAACCAAACATATAGGTCAAATTTTTTTTTAATATTTTTATGTTTAACAAATTAGCCCTTAAACTTGTTATATTTACAAAATGACCAGAAAAATAAAAAATCATCACATATACATGCATGAATTTCGGTCGCCACCTAAATGTTCTACCAATCAATTTTTTACTCAATATCACATGCTCATATTTTATCTAACACAAAATTAACACCAACATATGATAAAATTACAAAAATAAATATATAAACATGTGATTTTAGCATAATGGCAACAAAACACTAAAAGAAATAAAATACATATGAACATATATATAACAAATATAACACCAAAACTGACATCACATCAACATAAACATGATTCGTGAAGAAAGATAATTTCCTAACAAGAAAAAAAATAATAAAATCAAAGAAATTAGTTCATGGCCATTATGCTTAGTCTTTCAACGTGGATAAAATATCCATGAACTTAAGCATATTTTTAGCTCACCAAAGAGAAGAAAAATGCATGAAACAAACAAGACTTTAAAGATTTTTTAGTAAAGATTATACCTTAACCAAGCTTTGAAAAAAAAATTTCAAGTATTTTCTATTTTTTTTATTTTTTTGTCTCTTTTTTTTTTGATTTTTTCTCTTTTTTTGCCTCTCAAAAAACTAAGAAAGCTCGAGGAAAATATCCTCTCCCATTTATAAGGAAGGATGATTTGGCCAAGGAGGAATTTCATCCTCCTTGGCTGAATTTCCATGTTTTTTCATTGTTTTTCCTTTTTTAAAAAAATTATTTTATATTTTATTAATTTGTTATGTTGGAAAATGATGATTGTTGTGTCATAAGCCCATGTCCTTCTCATTTTTTCTTACAAGCCACCATGTTATTGTCATGATTATGCTAGTTTAGGTGGCATGATAGTCATGTGTCATTTTTTACCTAACTTAATGATGTGGTTAGAATGTAACTAAATCAATTCGAAAAGAATTTGATTCCAACCAAATTAGATTTCATGCAACTAAATTAGCAAATTATAAAATTAATTATGTAAAAACAAAATTTCATTATAAATTTACTAGTAAACATAATCTTAGAAATAAAGAAACAAATGCAATCAAGGTGCACAAAAAGCCTTCTTGGAAATTCTATGAAAAAATGATAATAAATTAAAATTTATGCACAAAAAAATTCACATAATCAATCCAAGTAAGAATTTAATCATATAAAAATTCTAATCAAATTCTATAAAAAAATCTGAATAAAAATAACTGATATAAAATTTTTTAAAAAAAGTTAGTGGACTTTATTGAAAAATTAGAGATTAATATGGGCTTGGTAGGATTTTAGAGAATGAAATGGGCATGGTAAAAAAATAAAGAAAATGGGCTTGGTTAGGTCATTGGCTTATTAAAAAATTATTGGGTTAATTAGGCTTATCTGTAAAATTTAAAATTTTTAGGCCCATTAAGGAGATTTTGCCCAAAATAAAATTAATAAAATTTTCTTATAAAAATTTCAAGTATTGAATTACAAAAAAATTTTTTTTGAGAAGTCTTATGTGCAAAAAAAATAATTAAAATCCAAAACTCATAAAATTTTACAAGAAAAACTTTATAAAAGAAAATAGTTATTTCAAAACTCATAAAATTAATTAAATTTTTAAAAATCGATTTAATATGAATTTAATAAAAATATTTAATGAATTTTAAAATTTTAAACTCAAAAAATTCCTTTCATAAAATTTACAGAATAGAAAATTTCGTGCCTAGGAAACGAGAGAATTCTATAAAAAGGTGTAAAGCTCATAAAATAAATCGAATTTTGGAAAACTCATTTAATGGTGGTTAAGTGAAAATATTTAAATAATTTTGAAGTTTAAAACTTGAGAAAATTCTCCCAAAAATTTTATAAATAAAGGAAAGCTTGTATTTTGAAATGAGAAAATTTTAAAAAATACATTGACAATTATGTAAAATAAGTTAAATACATCATATTATCTAAAATATTAACTATCAACAATACAAAAGAATGAGATTTTGAAATTCAAAATAAATTTAACTAGAAAATCTTACGAGCATAGTACTCACAATACTGTAAAAATTCAAAATTAATTAATAAAATTAATAATTTGGCAACTTGTGGTAAAAATTGCCAATATTTATTTTTCTTGAACATTTCTGATTTTTTTGAATGCATATTGGCATAGATACTGCACAGGTGTCAGTAAATATATGACAGTCAAATTTTTAAGTTTTATGAAAAAATCTCAAAAGATTCATAAAAATAGGAAATTTTTAAATATTGGATCTATTTTTTCTTTGTTTTGATAAAAGTTTAATTAATATCTCTCTATGCAACCCAAGAGGGAGGAGAAATATAGAGGATTTGGTATAATAAGGCTTGGAATTATTTAGAAGTGGATACTCTATGTTAAGCACTAGAGGGACACTAATGTAGAACATTACCTCGGGTTTAATGAAATTTGAATTTTTCAAAACATGAATGCAAGTCACTATCAAGAAGAGAAATGGGTTAGTAAGATGTAAAGGAATAAAATAGAAGTTGCATCAAAGATGAATACATGAAAACATACAAAAGGAGGGACGTTTGGAATGTATCTCATAATTGAACTCATTCATTGAGGAATAATCAAATTGACAATTTTGAGGCATGTTTGGATTCAAAGGTTGCCTTAGGCATAAAAAGGTTTATAAAAGGTCTGAGGATTCTCGAGGAAGAAAAAACTTAGATTTTTGACGTATTTTTGAAAAGCAGGGTTAGAGTACCCTTTGGAGAAATCAAGGTTGAAAACTCACCTTGGAAAGTAGGGTTAAAGTATCCCTTGAAAAGAAAGAATTTGAGTGATTTTTAAAAATTGAAAATTTTAAGATTTTTTAAGAAAATAAAAAGACATTTTAATTTTAAATAAGATATGGAGATTAAGTTTGAAGACAATTTTGAGTTTTGATCCAAGCCGAAGGGGACTTATGTCATTAGTCATAATTCCATAGGGATAATCATTGAATATATTTCGAGTCATTCAAATGACCAGAAATGTTGGTTTGGGAAAATCCAAGCAATTTTCCTAAGTTCAGCAAATACAAGGGACAACATTGCGCTATCCACCTTCTTGAATATATTTTAATTTGGTTCGATTGGTGATAAATGAGAAACTAGTAGAAAGGTAACTCGATAAGAATTAATGTTACGATATTCAAAAAATTCTAAAAAATCACTTTCTAGGCGGAATTAATTTTTGAAACTGAGTCTTAGTCAGTACTAAAAATAAATGCAGGGAAAAGAAAAATGGTAAACTTTGAAGAATCATCCCGAACTTATTCAAAATCATTACATCACAAACTATACCTTTCTAAGAAGGGAATTTTGCAAACTTTCAAGAAAAATGTTTCAAAAGATCTAGAAAAATCATTTTTTGATCAAAATCACCTAAATAGAATGCAAATCACTGTTTTTGGGGGTTTTAGATAGAAAAAAGTCAAAAAATTCTAACTTTCACATCAAAAGTGATCTAGGGGCAAACAAGATATCATTGTAAAGGTAATTTGAACCCCTTTCAAGGAAAAATGCTAAAAATTTCCAAAAAAGTCATTTGGAGTCTAGAGATAATTTTTTAATAAGGGCTACTGTGTTTTTAGTAACAAAACAGGGTTTTCTTCGAGTCAAAGTTTTTATAGTCACGAGCTACGACATCGAACATGTGAATATCCAATCACTGAGGTCTATGGTAGTCGAGTAAAGGACCGATCTAGCTCTCATAGAATAGGCTACCAAACCATCCACTATCCACAACAATGGTGATGATGGGCTCAAAACAAATCTCGAATTAAGCACATGAAAACAGTTTTGGTTTTTGATTAAAAACAGCATTTATTTGGCCTAATGAGGCCATGATCCTAAGCATTCATATTTGATATATCCTTAAGATTAGCGAACCTTCATATTAAAATATTAAATCAATGCTAATGCTCATTGATTGAGGATAATATAGATTTAACTTGGGGTTGGTTTTATAAAATCAGTTTTTAGCACAAAAAAAGGCACATCAAAGGAGCATCTAAGCAAGTAGGTAATAAGCTGAAATATTTAGATATGGTATCACCCATCAAGGCATGGCAAACTAAACATCAAATGGCACTTATCACCATTAAAATGCAAGAAATGACATAGATGTGGATGAATAAGAAAATCTGACATAGATGCAAAAATGAACATATACATATAATATGAAATATTTATGTATATCAACATACAATGTGATGAGAAAACATCATCAACTTCATTAAAACAGCCATCAATTTTAGTTTAATAGGAAACAAATATTACCTTAGCAATGAATTACTTTCCCTTTTACTTTAGTTGTAGCCCCTTCTTATTTGCCTTTGTTTTTTGGTTTTTCCTTAGCTGTAGCTTCACCTTGCTTTTTCAATTGCATTTTTCATGGCTGCATGAGATGTGTAAATGTAGAGAATGGTGGCTATATAAAAGTGCAAAGAAATGCTCAACTTTGGCTCAAGAGTATGAATGTGAAAGAATTTGGCTTTCAATGACGAGAACAAAAATGGATTTTTATATGGCTATCATGAATTCAAGAAAAGCTTGCATGGTGAATAAGTTAAAGCTTTTTTTTAAATGGTGGCTGATGTTGTTTTTTTTTTTAAGATCTGTTTACCAAGCTAATTTTTTGGTTTAGTAGTGGATTTTATGCCATAGGGTGCAAAGCCTAAAGTCGGTGCTATTTTGGTGTTTTCCTTGGTAATATGATGAGTCATGGTGTATTAGGATGTGCTTTCAAATTTTAATTGGTCAAAGTACTAATATTTGAGTACCAATTAAGCACCAAAGTACCAAAATATCACTTAAATATCAATTTTTGCTGTGAAATACCCCACTATCAAGCTAATTGGATACTTTAAAAAAAATCAACCTAACCCAATAGGCTTAAAATTAATTCAAATAATGGACATATTGAATCAAAGTAATTTTAATAATGCTATATGTGCTCTATTTTACTTAATGTATATATTTTTAATAAGACTTTATCTTATATTAAATAATTTATGACCCAATATAATTAAATAAAATAGGCCTAAATAAACTAATTAAATATGCACATGGGTTTTATTTTATCGAATGTATTTTTATATAATGCTTGCTCTTAAGTTAAATAATTTACAACCTTACCTTAGCTAAGAATGATAGGGTTTAGACACGAGCTTTTATGAATGACCTCAATGGTGGTTCAGACGTTATCTTCTGATGCTCAAAATATTGGCCTGGACAAAATAGGATGTCTACATCTGCTCCTTTTTAGCTATTGTTAAGCATCAGGAATATAGCAAAGACAAGTTGGCACTATTTTTTCTAGGATATAAGATTACCTTATGAATGCCTATAGGAAAATAGAGATTTTGTTAGTACTATGCTAAGATAGGCAGAGTATGTTAGTAGCTATCCTGATAAAAAAATTTGAATGAGTTTTATAGGGTTTGACCTCTCTATTAGGTTTATAGTTTCTTGTGTTTGACCTCCTAGATAAGTGCCAGCTAGTATGGGCTTTAACTCGATAGGTGTCTAGCTGTTTGTGGACTAAGGGTAGGTAGGAGTCTAGGTCTTTGTGGATTGAGGTAGGTAGGCATCTAGCTTTTTATGGACTAAAAGGAAAAAAAACATCCAGCTCTTTGTGGACTAAAAGAAAAGGGCATCTAACTCTTTATAGACTAAAAGAAAAGGGCATCCATCTCTTTGTGGACTAAAAAAAAAATCTAGTTTTTTGTATACTAAAAGAAAAAAGTAAAGGACATCCAACTCTTTATAGACTGAAAGAAAAAAGGGCATCCAACTCTTTTTGACTAAAAGAAAAAGTGTATAATTATTTGTGGAATAAAAAAATCCAGTGCTTTATGGACGAAAATGTAAAAGGCGTCCATCTTTTTATTTACTAAAAGGGAAAAAGCGTCAATTTTTTTTAAACTAAAGGGAAAAAGCGTCTAGCTCTTTATAGACTAAAAGGGAAAAAGCTCCAGCTCTTCATAGGCTAAAAGAGAAAAAGCATCCAACTCTTTATGGACTAAAAAGAAAAATGTGTTAAACTCTTTATAAACTAAAGAAAAAAGTGTCTAGCTCTTAGTGGACTAAAAGCAAAAAAGGCATCCAGCTTTTCGTAGGCTAAAAAAAGGGGCATTCAGCTTTTTGTGGACTAAATGATATGAGTTTAGCTACCTTATTTGGAGCCTTTTGGGGTTTTCAAAGTAAGAATTTATACTCGAGGTTCTTGACTAGTCTAACTTTTATGAGAAAGAGTTTATACCTAAAAGATGCTAGGATGAATAATGCATGAAGATGTAAATAAGTGTTTAAGTGATGCAAAGGTGATAATTTAAAATCCCCATTCGGTAGTTGGCTTTGAAGTTTTGAATTGCCTTTCATCTTTAAGTTTTATTAGCTATCTTGTGTTTTAAGGGTTACCAACTTTATTCTCAATGTTTAAAATGTTTTTAGAATGGTTGAAGTTATTTTCAAAGGTTCAGATGACTTGGAATGCATAAGAGAGTTCTTAAGTTTATTTGGCTTGTATTAGTGGGTTCATTTATCAATGTGGTTTAACAATTTTGACGAGCTGATTCTTAACATGACTGAAAGGGTGCATCTAATAATCTAAATTAATTGAGAAGAATATGGTTTATCAATAGAGGTTAAAGATCATTGATTTGGCTCTATCTCTAGGCTAAAGTTTATGAAGAAAAATTTTTTATCATGTTTTTGAGAGAGGAATGGTGATGTATGCTATGATGTTATGCCACAATGTAGATGCAATGTTATGTGATGTTATGGGTAAATTAATAATGATGCTTGTGCTTTTAGTTATAACCTCATGTACATGCATGTGAGGCGACAAAGTGCAAATGTTCCTGAATACGATGGCACAATAATATAAATACACATGAATCTACAAACATGGTTACCCTTAAGTGCTACTGGATATGAATAAGAATGAGCATGAATGTTGATGTTCATGTATGAAAATGCACATGAGTGCTGATGCTTGAAAGTGAATGCACATGAGTGCAAATGCAAAAATTAAGAATGCACATCAATATGCTTATAGGCAAGAATGTATATAAGTGCTAATGATTATGAATGAGAATCTACATTTATACGATTATAGGTAAGTGAGATTACATTTGAGTACAAATGCTTGGGAATATATATGGATATAAAAGAGAATGCACATTAGTGCAAATGCATGAAAGTGAATGCACACGAGTGCAAATGCAGAGAATAATAATGCAAATGAATACACTTATCGATAAGTGAGATGCTTGTAAGTGCAGATACTCATAAATAAGGATGTATGTGAGTAATGATGCTCGTGAGCATGGGTACACAGAAGCGCAAAGCTCTATTGGTATGGATGTACATGGCTAAAGATGAATGCTTGTGATCATGGATCCAAATAGGTGAAGATGCACGTAATTACAGATGCATAAGGGTACGCATACTCACAAATGCAAACATTAAGACTGGTCGTCATGCAAATGCTATAGTTAATGATGATGCAATTATGCTTAAAGTGAAATGTATCTTAATGAATGATGCTCAAATGCCTAGGCGAAAGATACGTTTCTATGATGACTGGGTAGTTAACGTCATTTACATCCATAAAAGGTATAGAGGTTGAGACTATGGATGGTTCTTTTTTTGAATCTAGCTCGTTCTTAATGGTTTTTCTCTTTAAGTTAAGAGGCATTCTAATCTCATGCTTTGCTCTTCAATTAGAAAAGTCATTGTCTTTTTTTATTTAGATGTACATTTGATGAAAACTTTTTAGTTAGTATGATGTTTAAGTCTCTTAAAGATTGATGATTTATGGTTCAAAGATGGTAATTTGGCTTTTCAATTAGATTAAAGGGATTGAAAAGGGTTTTGATTAATTCAAAAAAGTTTTATGGCTACTAAAATGGATTCTTTATTCTTCTAAGCTTACTAATGGACCAATCTTTATAGAACATGAATTCATTGGAAACCAAATAAATTGAGGATTCTTTTAAGCCTTCTACCATTTGTGCTTCAATTAGAACCAAAATTGGCTATGACGGGTTCAACGTTGGACAGTTAATTTAGAAAAGTAAGATTTAGTTCAAAGAGTTAGTCTTTCTAAAGATGCCAATTTAGGATATTTAGGGATTTCTAGGCATCCAGATATTTCTTTAGAATAATGGTTTCCTTGTTAAGATCTTGGTAATCCATGAGTGGCACCAAGAATTTTTTATTTTGCTCTAGACTACCCTTTTATGTTTTTATCCTAGAGCTTTAATCTGTCCATTTTTTTGTCTCTCTTTTTTTTTTGAATTTATTACTTCATTATCATTTTTAAGAAGGCTTAAAATTTGTCAAAAGAACAGTTTCTCAAAGAATGGGTACATCAGTTTCACATGGCCATGCTTGATCAAAATAAACTTTTAAGAATCATAATGTAGGCTAAGGTTCATGGTTCTAAAAGAAAAGGTGTAAAGGCCCAAATATAGTGTACGAAGGTGATTGGATCAAGGATCATTTCTTTTCGTTAGGCATCCTTCGCTTTTACCATTTTGATGTTCTTGTTCTTGATATTTTATTCCCTCTTCTTACTTTTGCTTTTTGTTTATGTTTCTTTTTCATTTTGTTCTTTTGTTTTTTTTTTTGCTTTTTTCTTTTCTCTTTTTTCTTTTTTAAAGGGAATCTTAGATTTTAGAAACCTGGCACATTCGTACTTACCCCTTGGTGTTGGCTAGCTTTACAATTGTAGAGTGGGATATTTGCCATCATGTCATTTTAAAAAAGTTTTCTTTTTGCCCCCAAATGTGAAAGGTGATCCTTGATTAGGTTTTTAACCAAATGAATTTGTAACGTTCAAAAAAGAAAGCAATGGGAGAAATTTTCTAACTCGTGAAAGGATGACAAAATATGGCCATTCTTTATCTCAAAAATGACTTTGTGAACTGAAGAATCATTTCCTACAAAAAGTTTCTTTGAATATATTTTCATCCTCTTAATCACATGATGTCACATTCAATTGCCATTTTTCTCTTTCTTCTGAATACATGCTTTAATTCTCCTTTCCACTCAATATGCTTGGGCATGCCTTATTTTGGCTTATCACTAATGGGAAATCATGTAATACTGAAGTTTATATGGTAAGGAATATTCCATGTTTGATCCCTGAGGTTTTTCATTGATGGGGGATTTGGTTTTGGGACATCACAGTGATAAAAAGGAACTAAGGATAGGGAAAATGGAAGGCCATAAGACATGCTTCAAGAAGGGCCTTTGGTTAATGGTTTGGAGGTATAAAAATGAAGAGATCGTGGTGGGCCTAAAGCATGCCTCAAGAAAGGCTTTTAATGTATGGTTTGAAGCTATCAAAAAGGAAGAATTAGGGGTAAAGGGTCATGGTAGGAACCAAGGCATACCTCGAGAATGGGCTTTTGATGCATAGTTTAAAGGTATCAAAAAGAGAAAATTAGGGATAAATGGTCATGGTAAAACCCAAGGCATGCCCCAAGAAATTCTTTTAGAGAATTAGTTTAGGAGGTGTTGGAATAGAAAATGAGAGATATGGTCCAAAGTTTTCAGTAAGGACATAGGGTAGTTTGGTATTATTACCCTAAGAAGTTTTCGGGGTATAGCTTGGTAGCTTAGTTTTTGGCTTGTTAAGAAGAAAGAGGACATTTTTGGCACAATCTTGATACATGTCAAATTATCGCTTTAGTTTTCTTAGAGGAACATCACATTTGTTTGATTTCCAAAAAAGTATAAAAATTTTAAGGGATTGGTCCTTATCGCTTCTAGCCTAAGTTAGGCTTTTGCCTGGTTGATAGTTCTGGTGTAGCCATATCGATATGGTCCTTGGTATTCAAAAATTGATTACTTGAAGTTTTAGGTTTTTTTTATTAACTAGTTTTTATGCATGGGAAAGCTTAAAAAAGATATGAAAAATGCAAGCAATCAATAATATTCTTGGGACTTTAAATATCATGCTTTCATTAAATACATAATTCAAAGTTCAAAATATGTTCATCTCATGAAAATGACAATTTAAAGACAAAAGCTTTTTATATGAATCATGCAAAACTAGATAGCCATTATTGCCTTAGGTTCATATATCCCTTTTCACTCATTCAATTGATCAAGATCTAGCAGCCCTACTTTGATGAATTGCTACACTTTTCTCTTTAAAGCCCTACATTAATTTATGGAATAACCCATACACTTCACTCACCATCTAAAAACAAACCCAAAACACTCATTCCTAACAAATACACATTCTAAAAATCACCCTTATCCGTACTAGAACCAAAACCTCATTGTTTCTCTATTTTTCTTGCTTATAACAACAAGGAAAAGAGGGAAATTCAAGCCATCTCTACTGCTTTAACTATTTGGCCAAAAAATTAAAGTTTATTGGTATAACTTCTTACTCTATCACTTGTATTTTTGTTTTTTAGCATCTTTGTCACTTTAGTGAGCTCTCCATGTTTCCATCACCCTCTTAAGATTCTCATTCATTATGGTGGCCTTTGGTTATGGTAGTTTAGGATTTGGATACCTTAATGCCTCTTTGATATGCAAAATGCCTCATTTCATACTCATTAGTTTGATAGCTCTTGCTCATGCATTTTATGCCATATCCATGTATCTTGTTATGATTAATCCATGTATGAATCATTAGCCTAACACATTTTAAGCACATTTATATATTAGCTTGCATGAATCATTGTCATTTCCAGCATCCATATTTTCTTGTCACAATGCATAACACTTTCTTTGTCTAAACTATTGTGTAAAGTTAGTATCCCCATTCATGTTGTGTGCCATCCCCTTGTATGTTTGTTGTCTTCTCCTTTTCAAAATGCATGTTTGATGGCTCTCAAAACTAATTTTTAAAACCCCCAAGCCAAGCATGTTAACCTCAACCAATGAGGATTAGTATGGACTTAGCATTTTTCTTAAAGTTAGCAAAATATCTTGGGGAAAATTAAGTTTTTCCAGATCTAGAATTTTGGTTAAACAAGCTCAACTCTTCAGATTTTGAAATGAAAATGGTCTTAAAATTATTCCCTAAATGTTTGTGCCTTTTTTTGAGTCAAAATCTTAAGTGGTATGACCAACGGGCTGTTTCATCATCCCAAACTACTCCAGGGCTATGCAAATGAGTTTGTGACACTCATGCCACTCTTTCCCTTCATTCATAGACGTTCGAATGTCAATGACTCGAGTTTGGACCTGTAACATAAAAAAATGAGAGATACCCCCTGCTTTGCTTTCTCCCTTACTAATAGCACAACTATTACAAATTGAAAAATCATTTTAAAATCCTAAACAATTTTTCATGAATTTTCTGATATTTTTCTCTTAAATTGTATCAAATTATCTTTAAAACAATGTCTTATTCACCCCACAATCATTCCAGATGAGAGAGTTATGATTTTCCAAATCTAAACTGTTAAAAACCTTTGAAATCCAAACATGTATTCTGGTTGGGCCGTTCAATCCCACTAAATGATTTTTCCAAATTTTTGAAACATTTTTCCTAAAAGATTCATGAAATTCCCTTTTCAAAAAGGTATCACTTGCAATTTTTTGATACCAAATGAATCTGAGGTGATTTTTCAAATTTTGACACACCTTGTTCCTTATATGCTCTGCCAGCAGCATAATCAATCTGAACTTAAAAATTTATTCCCCCAGAAAGTGACTTTTTGGGATATTGGGAATATTTTTAAATTGACCCTTGTTGGGTTACCTTTCTAACAGTATTTTGTCTACCCTCTAAATCCTTTAAACCAATTTAGAATAAATTTGGGAAGCAGGATAGTGTGATGCTATCCCCTGTTTTCGGTTATGGTCAAAATTGAGTTGTCTTCTTGAATTTCATCTTGAGACATTCGAATGTCTCCGTATCACCCCTATCAACCTCAAGAACGGGGTTTAACCTCCCATAAGCTCATATCAAGGCATAAACACATTTTACATCTTTACCATCCTCGTTCACAATAATTTCTTTTGCTAGAAGTCGTCAAAATGCTCACTCGTTTTCTAAATCGCAAGGTTTTGCTAACTTAATTTTTCTCAAACTTGAAAGATAGTCAGTATGTCACTTTTGGGATACTCCAATCTCGATCTTCTGAGGGGATACTCCAACTTCGCTCTTCAAAATTATTAAGGTTTAAAAGTCTTTCTTTGACGAAATGATTTCTCATTACAGGGATACTCTAACCCTGACCTTTTGAGGGGATACTTTAACCCCGCTTGTTAAAATTGTCAAGATTTAAAAATCTTCCTTTGTCAAAAATTATTTGCCATTCACCGGAATACTCCAACCCCATCTTTCTGAGGGGATACTCCAACTCTATCTTTCAATTATAATTTATCTTTTTTTCTCCTTCTTGGATTTCCATGATTATGTCAAACAAACCTCGTTTAATCAAAAAACCCAGATGCATCTCAAAATTGTTGATTTGGTTATTCCCAAATAATCGATGCCAATTGCGAGATAAATTCCAATACTCCATTCCTTTTCTTTATCATTGCATTAAATGATCCATGTTATGTTGCTTCATTTATTGTCTTACTAACATGATTTCTTTGTGATGATTATATACATTCATGTTTTCAAAACATTTCAAATAAAATTAAAGGTAATATTCCATGTGGGTATCTCTCCAGTGCCCAAAGTGGAACATTCCATTTTCAAAGTAAAATCCAAAGCCATTTTATTGAAAATCTCTATATTTCCCATCTCTCCGAGGTGTATATGAGATTAAATATTTTTCATCAAAACCTGGATTTGTATTTCTATAAGATTCATGCATTACAAGAAGTTTATATCGAAATAATGACAAGTTAAGAGCACAAGAATCGAAATCGAGATAAGACATACCTAGTAAGGTATCAATTTTGGGCATCGTGAAGAGGTTCCTACCTACATCGTACGTAACCAACTCCCGAACCCAAATAGCAAATCTTTGGATTACGTAGGCCACGAGATCGATGTTTTGAGTTTCATAACTCAAAACATAGGTTTTGATAGGCATCCGGTCATGCCTAGCCCGAAATGATCGATGGCGACTCCATTCATTGGCCATTTTATGATGGTCATCCAAGACTAATAAGATGAGTGATTCGTCTTATGGTCCCCCTCACTCTATCATAGTCGAGAATCTATATATTCTTGTTTGCATCACATCGTGATAGAAAAATCTTGGTCAAGAAGACGTATCCAAGTCAAGAAGATATTTTAAGTCATGCGCACCCATAGATCTGCGATGATCCACCCTGGGGTACGTTGCGACATTCTCGAATTTTTGAAATTTTATAAATGTTTAAAGACATTAAAAATTTGAATATCCAACCCTATTTATAGGCTTCAAGGTTGGTGATTTAAGCTTAAAGCACCCTAAGGTAATATTAGCTTACTCATTAGCTTCCTAACAAAATTATGGAAAAATAACATTTATGCCCTTAATGAATGGATGCTCAAAATTTGAATATTTAACACATGGTGAATTCAGTTAAGGCATGGTTCTTATGCTAGTCTATGCACAAATTTTTATGTCATTCAATTGGTCAAGATGTACACATGTAAATATGTGATCGAATGTTCCATCATGTAGTAAAAATATGTCTTTTGTTTGGGAAATCTAAAATTTCCCATCCCAAACTTTCAGATTAAGCCCTTAGGTACGCCCAACATTCTAAATTCCTAAGGTCCATGCATAACCTAATCTCGATTATACTTTTTTGACTGAAAGTCCATATTCAATTTCATTTCGGTGTAATTACTTTTGAAATTCGAGTTGCATAACTCTTTCGGTTTCAAAATCTAACTCTAGGCTAAAAAGTTGACTTTTATAATTGACTTAACTTCATCTATAGTTTACTTTTACCATTATGTTGACCTTTGATTCTAACTTCTAAAGCAAGTATCTTTTTCATCCAAATGCCATTAATAAATGCTCTTATTAACCTAAGAGGCATATATTATTCAACTTTTGGCATTCTTGGATTTGTAAGACCAGGTGCCGATTTTTTAAATCCAGCATCTACCCCTAGATCAAACAATTAAGCTCAGATGTTTTGTTATATTAAACTAAGCTCGTAAAAACAAATGAAAAGCTCAATTGGACCTTTTTTTATTATCTATAACTCATCTAAGAGGATCCAAACCTAAAAAATTCCATCTAACCCATAAAATCAATAACAAGTCAATTAGAGATTCAAACAAAATAGAGTGTCTGCAGTTGCCCTTCTTTGGCTGTTGTTAAGAACTTATGAGCTAGGCAAAGACTAAATCAACACAAGTTTGTCTAGGACCTGATAAGCCCTTTTACATGAATGTTTTCTTTTTCTTCTTTTTTCTCTTTTTTTCCCTTTTTTTTTACATATGTAATACCTTTAATAACTAATCTAAATACTAAGAATATCAATCCTCACCAACCTTCCATTTAATAGATAAGGAGCCAAAACTATAATTTTTTTCCTAACTAAATAGATGACTTAACAAGAAATTTAAAAGTGCTAACTTTATTTGTTTTCCATGTAACCAGATAAAGCATATTGACATGCTTCATTAGTCTTCTATCTAACGAAATGAAGAGGACATAGTTGCCAATTTTATTGGTCTTTCACATAACCAAATGGAGTGGACTTACACAAAATGCCTACTTCAACAAACTTACATATTGCCAAATGAAGAGGACTTGACTAAAAAAAACCTATTTCTTTGATCTTTTGCCTAATCGAGCAAAGAGTATAAAAGAAAACTAACTTCGCTAACCCTGGTTAAATAAAGCATACAAAAGGACCACAAACTCTATTAGTCTTCCATATAACTGAGTAAAGTTGACAAAGAAAATCTTCATCTGATCTTTCACCTAATTAAATAAAGCTAACTCAAAACTGACTTAACCTACCTTCCATATAATTGAGTGAAGCAAACAACTAACTCCATTGATCTTTTGTCTATCCAAGTGGAGCTAACGAAGAAAAAAAACCTTAACAATCTTTCACATAATAAGGCAAAGCTAACTCAAACTTGCTCTATTTGTCTTAACCAAGTGAAGTAGACTTAATATCTTTTCTATAAGGCATAACATCCCTACAAGGTGCTAATTTCATTGGTTTTCTACCAAATGAACTAGACTGGGCTTTTTTCTCTCTGTGTATCAACTAAATTGGATTTAATTCATTAAGGAGGAATGATATTACCTAAAGTATCATCCACTAGGGAACAATCTTATTCCTACAAATGCCATTAGGGATATCTTTCTTTTTGAATTATTCCTGTAATGCAATATGAATGCATATGCAGGCTTTCTATTTTCATGTTAATATGCAATCACAATATAAGATTCATCTTACTGTCATTTGCAATCTACTCGACTTCAGTAAAACACCTGTTATGACAATTCTACTTTCTTTTATCTCTTTCAAACTCATAATGGTTTTCATTATAATCTCATTTTTTTCTCTAAAGCATTCGATACCCATTCTTTTTAGCTGAGCAATATCCTCCAAGCTTAATTATTATTCCTAAATTGTCGCAACATGGCCTGGATATGAATCCTAACCAAGCTTGACTTAAATGGCTTTCGCTCTTATATATATTAAATTTATTACTATTTTATATTCTTTTATTTTTATAGGCTATTTTACTATTGATATCTTTTTATTTTTAGGGACTGCGTGGTCAAGATGAATCGCTCACTAGACTTAACCTTAAATAGTCATTACAAAATGACTATTTATTTGGAGTCGCCACCAATCTATTTAGGTTAGGTGAGACTAGTCACCTACCCAAGTTTGTATTTTGAGGATTACGAAACCCTAGAATACAAACTCTAAGGCTCGCTGATCATACCAGAGATCATATAAAAGGGCCCAGGAGTCGGTTATAATCATAATAAAGATCAACCTTTCATGATGCCCAAAAATTGATCTTATTAATTACGTGTTAACTTGAATTTTAATTTTTATTCGATTTCAATATATGGCATTTAATTATAGATTCCTAAAATAATAATTATTAAGACGGATTTATTATTCCATATTAGAAAGATCGTGTTTTCAAAATTTTGGAAGTCAAAATCTCTTCATTATTCCATCGAAAGACCAATGGAACTTGAAAGCTTTTTATCATTCTCCTTTGTATCCCGACGGAAAACCAAAGGAACATAAAAAGTTTTAAAATTAAAAATATCTTTTGCACCCTAGTGGAGGGCTAAAGGAATGCAAAAGTTTTTATTTTTATTTTTTTAAATTTATAAAAATCTCAACTTCCATTTTGAAAATGATATCTCAAAATTAAAATAATCCATAGAACCTCTCTCATATTTTGGGAGAAATTCAACGTATTATTTTAACTTGGAGACATTGCCTTAATTTCCCAAAAGAAAATTTATATTTTATTGAAAATATTATAAAACATCCTAAAACTCAATAACATCTAAAATGACGCGCCTATTCCTGATGTGTTCCTTAGACACGAAAATATCCTTGTAATCACATAGGACTTAATTCTAGCGAAATTACCAAAACACCTATAGGGTATACCTTTGACATGCAAGTATCTTGGTACCCCCTAATGGACACTAAAATGATAAAAACTGGATAAGCCTATCCTAAATGAGCACCTTTCGCATAAAAGCATCCCTGTTACTATCTAGGACTCGATTTTAAGAAAATTACCAAAATGCCTTAGGGTATACCTTCTACATGAAAAGTATCCCTGTACCCTAATGGACACTAAAAAGACCTAAAGCTAAATGAATCATAAACATTTACCCTTAGCATAAAAGCATCCCACGAGAAAAATTATGAAAATGCCCCTAGGTATACCTTCAACATGAAAGTATCTTGGCACCCTTAATGGACACTAAAATGATAAAAACTGGATGAACCTATCCTAAATGTACACCTTTGGCATAAAAGCATCCCGATTACTATCTAGGACTTAATTTTAAGAAAATTACCAAACGCCCCTCGGGTATACCTTCGACATGAAAAGTATCTCGGTACCTTAATGGACAATAAAAAGACCTTAAAAGGCTAAATGAATCATAAACATTGACCTTTGGCAAAAAAGCATCTTGGTGAGAAAAATTATGAAAATGCCCCTTGTTATGCATTCGACATAAAAGTATGCCAGTACCCCCTAATGGACACTAAAATGATAAAAATAGGATGAACCTATCCTAAATGTGCACCTTTGGCATAAAAGCATCCCGGTTACAATCTAGGACTTGATTTTAGGAAAATTACCAAAATTCCCCTAGGGTATACCTTTGATATAAAAGTATCCCGGTACCCTAATGGACACTAAAATGATGAATAGTAGATGGATTTAGTCTAAATGGAAAAGCTAAAAGTTTAAGTTTGACTTGAAATGCAAAATTTGCAATCAAGCCCATAAATTTTTGAAAATTACATTTCGCATCCTTTGGAGGACCAAACAAATACGAAAAGTTTTGAAAATTTCAATATCCTACGGAAGGCCATAGAAATAATGAAATCATTAAAGTTGATGAAATGTACATTTTGCACCCTAAATATGAAAATTTGCTATTTAGTTCCCACACATTTCTAAATTTTCATTGTAGTCCTTACACAATAGAAAAACCTAAAAATCATAAAAAAAAATCATTTGAAATATGCATGAAAATGCAGCCAATATATCAACAAAGATTCGGCCAAATACCTTGCCCAAGTTTTTTTTTACAGTTTACAAAGTAACCCTTAAACTTTGTAAAATTACATTTTGACCCTTATATGGTAAAGTACCATAAAAAATCATTAAAAATCATCAAAACAACAAAGAATCAACACAAAAGTCATGGTAACAATATGCAAGAAGGTTTGGCCAAGCATTTTTAGCCACAAAATATAATT